>JBBPMP010000084.1:1817-16207 GCA_038090395.1 Boletales sp. KT-2023a | reverse complement strand
TGAACGCAACCCATACTCATCTGGTATGCCGTGCGTGACCACGTTGTTGATGCTCGTGCAACACGACCGAGGGAACCCCGCGTAGAGCAACGGAGACGGGTAGGCACCGTGGGCGAGGATAAAGTCGTGAATCGAAGTGTCGATGGTGTTGGTGGTCACGCCAGGCTATCATGGCTATGCTGATGTGGTCATCAACGCGTCGCCTTGAAAAAACGACGCCCACCTGAACGAGGGTCCGTGCAAACTCGCGCACGTCGCGTGCTAGTTTCGCGGAAGCACGGAGCTTCGTTTCTTCGTCACTGCCAAGTCGTATCCGGTCTTGGTGAGGTTCTTTGGGGTTAGAAGATGTGGACAGGTTCTCCGCGATCACCCGTGCGTACGAGGGTCGCACGATGTGCGGTGGGACGGCGCGCGGCGTGATGTGAGACACACCCCATACAAAAGGTTCCTCGGGAAGAATGACGCTGTAGCTTCCATAGGTCACTTCTTCGTCATGTACGTGCGTAGAAAACCGACGGAGACCATTTGCAAGACTTGTACGTGGAAATGTTGACCAAAGTTTACTTCCAGCGACTCTGAGCTTCGGGATCGTCATGATGGGAGGTGCAATCGACTCTGAGTAGAACCACGAAGCTTTCAAGAGGTATATAGACTACAGTCCAAAGGTTGTACGTGGTTTGACTGAGGCCAGGCGGAGAAGCTCGAAGGTGGTCGTTGCGAACCTGGCGACGGGGGCTTCTGTCGGTGGCAGTGTCGTCTTCAATTCTGACATTAGGAATTGGGCACAGAATTTCTGAAGCTCTCGCCTGGGCAAGTAACTGCTGACTAACAACTAGTTAAGGGGCCAACACTTGCTGAACACACTGCAATTCCCTACCACTGACGTGAATATCTGAATCACGTAGGTTGTGGAGTAAATTCCGAGATGCTAACGCTGATCTCATACCACGTACGCAGCTCATCCAGCATTGATTAGTATGGAAGTATCCACTCGCGAACTCGTCTCATTGGTAATAGCTCCGCTCTTCATTATCCTAGCATTGGTTCTAATCCAAATATTCACGGTCCTGGCCAATTTCGAACACGCTATTCGACAGCAGTCGACACCATTGGGATCGGAAATGTTCCCTCAAAAGGCTGGAACCTACTCTCAGGGGTCTATTTCTCGCCTGCCGAACGAGTTACTTGTATCCATATTCTTCTTTTGGGTTCTGGATGATTACATGAATCCCGAGGCGGACTCGAACTATTTTTCTGGTCCGTATCTGCCTCGTTGGATCAACCTCTCCTATGTTTGTTCGCACTGGCGCAACATCGTGCTAGATTCCTCGATTCTCTGGTCCTATATTTCCACGAACTCGGTCTACTGGATGTCGACATCTTTGACCAGATCAAAGCATGCACCCCTAAAGATTGTTTTCAGACGCAGAAACCCATATGTATCCAATTCAGAGAGTTCGAAGAAAAAGTCTGACCAAATTCAGGACCTGGTATGTCACTTTATTCCCTGGTGGAGCGCGAAGACTTATCGATTCTTTCGAGGTCTTTTCAAACGCCACTCGTCTGCAGGAACTGAAAATTATAAGGGCGCTCCCAATCGGTGCCGATGGGGCTCCGGTTCCCTTGTCCTCTTGGAACCTGAGTGGCTTGACAGCCCTTTCTCTGGTTGACACCCTCTACTTTCGATTTAAAATTGACATTATGGAGATACGAGTCATGCTCAGTCATATGCCAAACCTTGAGCGTCTAGTGCTCGATCGTGCCGTTAATAGTGCCGCTAGTCACATCAAGGCAAAGGTTGATGCCCCGGTGATCGATTTGCCGCGCCTTTCATTCCTCCTGATCGATGCTCCACTTTTGACGGTCATGGTGTTTTTTTCGATCGTCAACTTCCCAGCACAAGCCAGATTGTGCCTGGTTTGCGGTTCCGGCAACGATCTCTTCGATGAAGATCATATCCAATTCCTTTCCACCCTCGCACAAAGATACGAAGACCCGTTCTATTCACAGAGCATTCGTTCGATGTCCTTTCAGCGGTCAGAAAGCTATAACAAGTGTACGGCGGTGCTCATTTTCGGCACGTCGAAATCTAGTCACGATCTTGAGAGCATGACACGGACTCGGCTTGCGGAAACCGAGAGAAGACATGACATCCTTGGGTACATCCACATCGTTTTTCCCGATTTCCTGGTGGCGAGCCCTCGAAAGCCTGTTCCTATGCTCGAGAGACTCATGTGCACGTCCATTCCCCTAGAACACGTCGAGGATCTTCATGCTCTCACTCCTCCGTCCGGCTTGGAGTTTTGGAGAGAGGTGCTGGGACGACTTTCAAGATTGCGTCGCGTGAGGCTGGGCTATGGCACGATGCCAGACCTCGCTCAGGTACTCTCCCCCGCTCCCGGGGCAAATGCGAGCGCGTTCGTCGCCGGAGGAGATTCAAGGGCAATGATGGCACCGGAGCTGCAGGAGCTGGAGCTGCGAGAGATCAAAATCCCCATGGCTCGGCGTGATGACGACGTTGTCGCCCAACTTCGACCGTTTTCCGCGATACTTTTGGACCGGAATGCGCCACGCGGACAGCTCCGGGTCACCATGAGGAGATGTATTATAGGGAAGGAAGACCTGACTTACTGGACACTAGTGGGTCGATGGGACGGAGGGGCTTTTGTATGGTCGGGAGTGCCGCCCTAAAACGGAAGGCCGAATAGATCGAACTTTGGTATGGAAGTTGTACGAGTACATTTACCTGATTTTCTTTCCTCTTCAGAAATGGTACGGTTATGCTTCTGCGCTTGTTTCCGTGATCAATGTCAGCGAGCGCGGTTCTATCAACATTGCTAGGGTTCTACGAGGGTCTTTATTCTCAACGGGAAAGAGTTGCCTCGGCGCCGTCCACCCATCTGGAAATATTCATACTTTTGAGTTCGGCCCTTTGACAATACACGGCTGGGATCGGGACGCCGATCGATCTTGCCCACCTCGATCGTAAAGCAACGTCCGGGACGCATCGCCCCTGGTTTATCGTTTACTGCAGCACGGGCATCAACGATATCAAACCCCCACAAGAGCGATATGAGCAACCCACCTGAATGGTATATCCAATGCGGCTGATGGAACGCCCGCCCAATTCCGAGCTGCGAAAATGCATGTACACCGAATACTCAGACCTGCGCGTACAAGCGCGTAAATCGCCTTGCCGATGCCGTCAAACGGGCACCCGGGCGTGCAGGCGCCAATGCATGTCTGCAGGACAGCGTTGGTCATTGCGACGAGGTCGCATCCGGGCTCGGCCTGTAGGCAGCGCACGTCTCTCGTCACGGTTACGGTCCACAAAGGAAGAAGAAAAAAAGGGATGCGCGTGTACGACGGTACCGACGAAAAACGTTTGCGATTATCTCAGTGAAAGTCGTCGAGGTAGACGGTGACGTCGATGCTCACGATATGTCGCCATCTTCGAGCGGTCGGCTGGTTGGCCGCGGCATTGCAGGTCGTCTTCAATTCTGGCATTCCACAAGAGTTGGGCACAGAATGAACCAGAGGCGACCTCCCTTCATGGTCTTCGACAAGCCGATTGCAAGCTTACCACTGAAGACCGGGCTATTCGACGGCATGTTTGAGGCTAGAAATGCTGACCAACTACTAACCCACAAACCTGCTGATTACCTTGCAATCCCCTATTCCCATCACCCCATTGACGCGAATATCTGAAACACGTAGGCTGTGGAGTAAATTCCGAGAAACTAGCGCTGATCTCATACCATACACTCAGCGGGTTCGTTAATCGCTCCAGACGTTGTCATCCAACATTGATTAGTATGGAAGTGTGCACTCGCGAATCCGTCTCCTCGGTAATAGATCCGCTCTCCATTATCCCAGCATTGGTTTTAACCTGGATATTTACGGTCCTGGCCCACTTCGAGCACGCTACTTGACAGCGGTCGACATTATTGACATCGAAAATGTTCCTTCAAAAGCCTGGAACCTACCCTCGAGTGTCTATTTCTTGCCTGCCGAACGAGCTACTTGTATCCATATTCGTCTTTTGCGTTCTGAATGACTACATGAGTCCCAAGGCGGACTCGGGCTATTTCTCTGGTCTGTATCTGCCTCGTTGGATCGACATCTCTTATGTTTGTTCGCACTGGCGCAACGTCGTCTAGATACCTCGATCCTCTGGTCCTATATTTCCACGAACTCGGTTCACTGGATGTCGACATCTTTGATCAGATCAAAGCACGTGCCCCTAAAGATTATTTTCAGACGCAGAGAGCCACTTGCTTACAGTTCATCGAAATTGAAGCACAAGTCTGACCGAATTCAGTACCTGGTATGTCACTTTTGTTCCCTGGTAGAGCGTAGAGACGTATCGATCCTTTTCGAGGTCTTTTCAAATGCTACTCGTCTGCAGGATCTGCAAATTATAGCAATGCTCCCTATCAGAGCCGATGGGACTCGGGTTCCTTTGTCCTCTTGGAACCTGAGTAGTTTGACAAGCCTTCATTTGGTTGAGACTCTGGACCCCCAAGTTGACATTATAGAGATACGAGACATGCTCAGTCACATGCGGAACCTCGAACGTTTATTTCTCGATCGTGCCATTATCGATTCCATAAGGTCTTCCCGGATGGTCAATTTGCCGTGTCTTTCATTCCTTCTGATTAATGCTCCGCTTTCCATAGTCATGGCGTTCTTCGCGACCATCAGCTTCCCAGCACAAGCCAGATTATGCCTATTTTGCGATTCCACCGACGATGACCATGACTACCTTGAAGATCGTATCCAATTCTGTTCCATCCTCGCACAAAGATACGAGGACCTGTTCTATTCACAGATCATTCATTCGATGTCCTTCCAGCGGTTCCGATACTGTTTTCAGTATGCGGTGGCGCTCATTTTTGGCACATCCAAATATAGTCGCGATCGAGGACATGAGATGGGCTCAGCTTGCGGAAATCGAGAGAAGACATGACGTCCTTGGGTACATCCACATCACTTTCCTCAGTCCCCTGGTGGAGGGCATGCGGAAGCCAGTTCCTATGCTCGGGAAACTCATGTGCACGTCCGTTCCTTTGGAACATGTCGAGGATCTTCATGTCCTCGATCCTCCGTCCGGCTCGGAGTTTCGGAGAACGGTGCTGGGACGACTTTGGGGATTGCGTTGCATGAGGCTGGAGGCGCAATGCCAGACCTCGCTCGCGTACTCTCCCTCGGGTCCACCACCGGGGCGAGTGCGAGCGCACACATTGCCGGAGGAGATCGAGAGGCAATGTTAGCACCAGAGCTACAGCAGCTGGAGCTGCGAAAGATCAAAGTTCCGATAGCTCGGCATGCGGACGACATTGTCGCCAAACTTCGACCGCTCTCCGCCATATTTTTGGACCGGAATACACCACGCGGACAGCTCCGGGTGACCGTGAGGAGATGTATTAAACTTGGGAATAAAGACCTGACTTACTGGACACTAGTAGGTCGATGGGGCGGAGGGGCTTTTGTGTGGTCGGGAGTGCCGCTCTAAAATCAAAGGTCGAATAGATTGAACTTTGGTACGAGTAGTAGTCGAGTTGGTAATCGTGATTTCTAATGAGTTCGTACCGAACTTTACCGGAGTCGGGTAAAGAGGGAAGCGGAAAAGGCTGTCCCTGGCCATTTCCCATCCGACTACTGCGATGCCTGTCACGCTGGCGTCCTCACCATCAAAGAAATTTTACGATGGTGCTCATACAAAAGGTGCATTACCGCCCAGGGAGGCATCGTCATGGCAGCTCGGACCCGCAGAGCACTACAACAAGCGCCAGGAGAAAAAGTTCAAACCCGGTGGGAAACCAGTCCACCATTCCCATGAACAACACCCGCGGCAGAATCATGACCCTCCCAAAGACAATAAAAAAGCGCTCTTGTTGCGTTTGAGCCACCCCCCGCCGCCGTCTCCCGGGCCTTCTTCTTCCGGGACGTTGCTTGATAGGATCGAAGGGTTGTCAAGCCCGGATCGGATCTATATCTCAGACGACGGCGTGGAGGAAGGGGTGGACATGGATACGGAGCTGTCCGTTCCTCCCACTCCCCATTTTTACACCCCAACGCCAGGAGAAGTTGAGAGATTTTTAGAGTCTGTGATAGGCGCTCCCCCTGCACCACCATCCCCATCCGGTTCAGAGCACACGTGTTCGGTATGTCGTTTTGCCTCGCGCCTAACGCGCAGTTTTTTTTTTTGTATATTGACATGACGCCCATTTAACCATCCAGGGGAACAAGCCGACCCTGGCGCTCGAGACCCACAACCTCCTTGGCAATCACCGTCTCGTAGATCCGTCTGGCTGCGTGCTGTACTCTCCCACTCAGACCGCCGTGAGCAGCCCGCCTTCGGCCGACCAAAAACACAGTCCTACGTCGCTCGACGACGCCACGATGTCCCCACCCTCCGCCTCTGCAGTGGAAGCGTGCAGAGAACACCTCGTGCCTGCTTTCCTTGCCCTTGCACGCGCGAGAGACCCTGACAGACGTCCAGATGCGGAGCAATATCCCGCATTGCTTTCCGACGATCTGTGCGCCGACCTCATTCAGAAAGCCAAGGCGATGAGACGCCAACTCTCATCCCTGCTTTCACCCTCGAAGACGCCCGTGCGTGTGCACGAGCGCGCGCACGGATCTCTAAAACGCGATTGCGTCAAAGAGGATGAGGACGGACGGGTTGTTCGGAACCCCGTGCACGGCAGGTTCCCTTCGGTGAACTCTGTCCTGTCAGACGTGTCGAAGAAGGACGGCGACACGACCCTGGTCGATGTCACGAGCAGATCGCCTCCGACGGCGCCTCGTGCGATGCTCCAGGGTTCTTCCCTATTAAATCCGTTCTCGGATGATGCCAACGGGGCACCTGACACCACTTTGATCGGTTCTCCCACGACCGTTCGAGGTGCCCAACGTGCACCACCGTCCTTGACTGAGCTCGCCATCAAGATGTTCCCGATGCTCGCCTCCGCGAGCCAGGGCGTGACAGCGACTGATCCATCACCACCAGACATCCAGATGGGCGAACCGCCGCCGCCGTCGCTCCCAGAGCACACTACTGACACATGCCCTCCGTCGCACGTGGAAGACGTCGTGCAGCGGCCCACGCAAGCGGGTATATGGTTTAAACGGCAGGGCGCACGGCACGCAGACATCGTCGACGTCCAAATCGAAGTGAGTGATGCCCTGTTTTACCTGTCTGCAGAACGGTACGTACCCTCTTCCCTCCCTCTTTTTTTTTTCTTTTCGTTGCACCCTTCCCCCACCTCACCATTCCATCACGTCCCCCCTCTTGCCTTCAGCCGACCGAGCAGGTTGCGGATGCACCTCCGTCTCTGTTCGGTCCCTGTAGGCGTCCTGCGCGACCGCGGAGACGACCAACAACAACAACACGTGGTGCAGTGGCCCAAGAAAGGCAAGCTGGTCGTGCAAGTCAACCCGGATTCCGAACGGAGCAAGACCTGGCTGCCGCACGCCCTGGTACGTTGGCCCAAACCCTGATCGCTTCTTGATATGCACGCGCGCGCGTTGCTGACTTCCCTTCCCCCCTGTCCCTGTTTTTTTTTTTTAGACGTTGGATCCGCTGGACGTCACGTCGTGCGTGCAACCGGGAAAGAACGTGTTTCGGTTCATCCAATTATCAGATCTGGCAGAATTTGGGTTCGTGCTCGTCGCGTCGCCCCCACCGCCGGAGGAAGCGTGGCGAGGTTGGGATTGGGCATCGTTCGTGGACACGCGTCAGCTGTCGTCGTCGATGGACGACGACCATACGCAAAGTCTAGCCGAGTTTGCGCACATTCCTGTTACGGTTCTGTCGTGATACGTCTTTGTCGGATGGTCGTTATTTTTCTTGGTGCTAGCATCTAATGCGACTATGCTTCGTGCTTTCTTTTCTTTTTTTTAAACTTCATTCATACATTCACAAACTATGAAACCATGACGGATCTCGGCTGTGCGGGACTAATGCTCATCCCGCCAAACGATTCGCCCAGACCGTCCGCGTCCGCTGACAGCTCAGCCGATGTCTTAGGTATTTGAAGTCCGGCGACAACGGCCGTCGTCAGTGCACCATCGGTCGAGCCAACGGGAGGCATCCCAACGTCGTCGTTGTCGTTGTCGTCGTCGCCGTCGCCCTCTTCGTCGCTCTCCTCATCATCATCACCGATCGCGACGGACGACCACTCGCGATAAACCCCCTGAATGTACACGCTCGACCGTGGAAGCTTGTACGGATCGAACGGGAAGAACGTGTGGAGCTCTGCGCACGCGAGCTCCTCCCCCCCACTCGCGGCGCGCGGCAGCAGAGGAAGCGACCCCGGGCTCGGATTGTACTCCGATCGCTTGTTGGCCTCGATGATGGAATGGCAGTACACAAAGTCGGTCGCTCGTGCGACGCGCGCGAACTGCATCACGACGTTGGGCGAACACATCTGGGTAACGAGTCGTCATCAAAAAGACATTCGACGACGACAAAGACGTCCACCGACCTTGAGGGGATTCAAAGGGGACGTGATCGCCCGCTGCACCACGTCCAGCTCGCTCATCCACTTCTTCCTTCCCGGATACACCACCACGCCCACGTCGTCGAACGCTTCCTCCAGATCCCTCCATCGGAAGCAAAAGATGAGAAACACGGCCTGTGCGATGGCGTAAAACACATCGTGATGCGCTATGCTGGGAGGTTCTTGGCCCGCCTGCAAGATGCTGTCGAACGCGTCCAGGTGGCCCTGCAGGAACGTGCACAAAACCTCCACCATCCTGCGTGCGTTCTCCCGATCGACGAATTCAGCGCGGCTGACAAAAGAAGCAATGTAGCTCGCTGCAGCGGCACGCGTCACAGTGGGAACGTCTTGCCCGAGGAGCGCCTTTTCCACGAGCAGACCTTGAAAGAGATCACTGAACTCGGGGTCGAGCGAAGAATACCAAAATAGGAGGAATTGGGTGTACCGAGATTTGAAGGTGCGGATGATGGCGCGGTCGAATATGGCCAATAGGGTATGGAATTGGGCGGCACGTGTTGCACGTCCGGATTCTGGAGATGGCGGTCGAGGCGTTTCAAGAGGTGAAAACGGACCATCTGGGTGAGCGGTAGACGGGGAAGATATGCTGGGCGCATCGGTGAGATAGTGGAGCCGGTTGAAGTGATCAAAGATCAGTTTGAGAATGTAGTCGAGTTTGCTGACCATCTCCCGCATATGACGGACATTGGAGGGCAGCTCCGGCCCGCCATCTTCAGAACCATCGTCGGATGAAACATCCGTCGAGACGTCCGAGACGTCATCGTCATCGCCAGCATCGGATTCATCATCAGGCTCCTGACCAACGACGCCATCGAATGGATCAAACTCGAACACCTCTGCATTCTCCAAAGTCTCGTCACGTTCAAGTTCCTCCAGCTCGACTTGAATCTCGACCTAAGAGGGCCATCAGAAGGGTCCCATATGTTGAAGTCACACGTACGTCTATTTGAAGGGCCCGATCGATGATTAGCGCGAGTATTCGGTCGGCAAGCTCCGAGCAGTATTCAGTGACATGCAACAGGTTGCGTATGTATGTCACTTGTGTAACTTGCGATTGACGTTTGTGGGGAAAGTTTCGGACGAGAAGGGGATGCAAGGTCGAGGGCAGGGTGGGTATGAGGGACAAGAGGCGGCGGAGAAGGTGATGCAAACGGTCGTACACGGCGCTGCGCGTCAAAGGACTGGCGGAACCCTCCGGACCACCCGAATTGAGGGCCTGCAAACCGGATTCTAAAAAAAAATACGTCATGCAACGACCGACTGCGCGAACAGGGATGACGCACGATAAGTCAGACCCTGGGCGATTTTGCCGAGGACGAGAGAGAGGTATTCTGGCCTGGCACTCAGGAGCATCCCAATGAAAACAGTGTACGACTTTATGAAAGCGGTGTCCATCGTCGTCCACGGCAGGCTGACGATGGCTTCGATCAACGATGCGTGGCGCTTCTCGAGCCTCGAGAGGACGTGCGAGAGCGCAAGGATCCAAAGCCGAAGCTGGGATGACGACGTCGCACTCTCACCGAGCTTTCTCGGGTTGAACTGGTCGACGAGGTCATCAAAGTTTTTGCTCTGGCCCTGCAAGAGAGAGAGATCAGACGAGGGTAAGGGATGTGCACACGCGAGGGCACGCACGTCCAGTTTCTCCTGGAGAGCCTTGTTGATATACGCGATGAACATGTCTCGTTTGAGCTGTTCGCCCTGCCTCACGCGAGAGTTGGTCGCTATCGGACGCTGTGGGAGCGACGGCACGGGTGACTTGGCTGACGACGACGGTGCTTTGGGGTATTTTTCGATGGTGATCTTTGGTGGTTGTTCCATGAATCTCGTCGAGGGCGTGAATGGTCCAGACTTTGGCGAGCGTTGGTTGAATTGCGAGTGTGTCGAGTGCGGGTCCATCATGCCCATCAGCAGAGTCGTGTTCCAAGTCTAAATTTGGGACTCATTCCAACACATTCTTCAACACCATGTCCAGCTCAGCGTTCTCGGCCGTACACAAGTCCTACGTCAAGTCGCTCTACCGGCGCATGTTGAAAAACGAGCTCGACTGGGTCGTGCGTCGGGACATTTGGCGTGGGAGGGCCTTGATGATCAGAGCAGAGTTTGAGCGCAACCGGTGAGTTCGCTCACTCGTCCGCCGTCCGCCGTGCAAACAAGCACCCTCAGCGACGTGCACGACCCGAGAGGGTTGGCCGAGATCCTGCAGAAGGCGGAAGCCGAGTTGGCAGCTAAGCAACACCCCGACCCGTATATTTGTGCGTTTTTTTTCGCCCTTTGCGCTCCTCCTCCTCCCACGAGCTCATATACAACCCTTTTGCAGCTCCATCCATGCCGGGTGGCACCAAGTGGTACGTTTTCCACCGGACTGCAGGCGCGTCTCGCTCACTCCACCACTGCCGCGTCTTAGGGAGAGGAATATTCCGGTGAGTCCCGAGTGGTCGTATACCAATCAGCAAACGCCCCTCCTCATACGCCTGCTCTTTTAGCCCACCATCGCACCCATATACGACCACCTCGCTGCTGGTCATCATTAGCACCCGCATCGTACTAGACAGAATCGAGCGTGTACCTTTGCCTTCCTTGGGAATGCTCTTTTTTCTCTTTTTTTTTGACACGTCAAGCTTCTGGTGTGGCCGGTTTAGCGTCGACGGGACACCTGCCAAACCCGTCCCTGACTTTCATCATGCACCACCATCTGTACTGAGATGTTCAGTCGGTTCCGTTTTACCCCCTGTTCAGCTTGCCAGCGAACACGGCTGCGCTTGCCAAATGCCGCGTCAATATCGTTTCGCCGTCTGCCCTGGAGGTCGCGCGTACACTTTTCCCGCAAGTTAAGGATGAATTGGGTGACAGGCACAAGCGATACAGAATCATCGGTACTGCCTATGACTGGATGACAGCAACCACTACGGCCTGCGGTAGAGGTAAAGACCGCATAGAAGACAAGAAGTGTCGTGCCCCGAAATTTCAATCCTCGCGACCCCAGTTAGCCAACGACATTTGACACAAAAAAACGACCGATATTACAGCGGTTTGCATATCTATGTGTCGCGCCCCGGAGACAGCCGGATGAGGCCCCAAGTGCAGCTGAGTGGGAACGGCGTAAGCGTCGTTCAACGGCCTTGTCCCATATTTCCACCATGCCTGGGCGACGCCGCGTTGTGTCTCCAAACATGTTTGGTAGAGACTATGTATTGAGTCTTCCCATGCTCTTCCAAAATGCTTTCCAGGAATTTGATGTGGTTATCATTGTTGACCACAAAAAGCAACTCCTTGGTTTTGACAGATTTCTCTTGTTGCTTGGCCATACTCTTCCCCTTGGATGATTGTTTGGGGGTCAAGTAGATAGTGAGAGAAACAGCAAGGCATACTGCCCCTCTGATGAATGAACCTTAGCCTGTTGCTTGGTACACCACAAAAATTGAATATGCTTAGTATTGAACTCAGCTGCACTTGGGGTCCTCATCTGGCTGTCTCCGAGGCCTGACACATACATACATATGCCTACCAGTTGGTGAATATTCTCTTCTTGTGTTTCTCAGGAGGGGTGTGGTTTCTTGGTACAAACAAATGAATCCTTGAATCTCCATGTATACAATACATCATGATTACCATCAGACATCGCTACATAGTACTTGCGCCGCTTGCGGGACCCATGTCTCTCCCTCCAGCACCTCGTTCCTGTCTCGCCCAGGATCAGCAAAGACGATTTCGCTGGCACCGGCGCTATCTCCAGTGAACCCAAACGCCGTGTCGATTTTGCTTTCCCATCTCCCTCGTTGATCGCACGCGTATAGTTTACGCAAACCCAAGATGGATCGCGGAGCTAGCGTGTAGTAGGGTAGCATAGACTGCATCAGCGCACATAGAGCCACTTGCCATCCGCTGAACGGGGCTGTCCATACGTCGGCCAGCAAAGAGGCGAGTGCATAAGCGAGGACGCTATTCACAACATATTTTCGTCAGTTTTCGTAGCAGTCGATGGAGGAGGGGGGAAGCAAAAAGATATGGACGTACGCAAGAAAGTAAACGATGCCTTCCCGCACAAAGCGCCTCGTGTAGCGGTTCTGTTGAGAGTGCCTTCTTACTTTGTGCATTTGACACAACTCCTTTGCAAACTTGATCACGGCGAGCAGACACATCCATGCGCCGAGCGCGAGCACCATGCCGTCCAGAAGGAATTCCTGGATCGAGGTGCCAGACTCTTCCGCGCAAAACGTAAAATCGACCACTTGGGTGACTGCTGAGGACCGGATGACCCGGCGGGATACGGTCGTTTCAACAGACATTTTAAAATTCCACGACTCGGCCAATGCTTACCTACGGAAGTGTTTCGAGTAGTAAGAAAAATCAGGTATACGACGACTTCGACAGCGTACAATGCGAGGAGACTGCCGATGATGATCCTCGATTGATTGTACAACGCCCACAAGCGGAGGATCATCGCCACTGCCTCCGTGAACATCAGCTTGGTCGACCGAGGTGGGCCATGAACGCACGTTCTGTAGCGCAGATGAAAATCATCCGGGTCCATCTAGCAAAAACAAGAAGCGTTTTGCCTTGAAAAAATGTTCTCGATCAGATGAATCGCAGCAGAAACATGGGATGCACCGGCTTACAGCTGCTCAACCCGTCGTCGACGTCTTAGAAATGTCGTTGACATAGGATAACACAAACACATACATCTAAATCCAAATAATTTTGTCGGCTTGGGACCTAGAAGTATGTAATCGAAAGGATCACCTTTACAGGATCAGGCAGGAAAGAAGTGCCCCCTTTATCACGAAACGTTAGCCGTACGGAAACAGGATCATAACCTTTGAGCATACAAAAGGTAACAAGTCTGGTGAAACCGACGATATCAGGTATTAGTTGATATTTTATGTGTAGAAGGATAGACATACATCATTGAATACAGTCCAAAATAACGAACCTGGAAATATATAAGAGTTAACACACGTTCATGAAGGTCACTAGTGGGATACACGCGAGAAGAAACAGTGTAGACACTCGCGTCCAGGGTTTTCGCTGTAGTTATATCAGAAAACGCTATAATGGTTCGAAAGAGTACTAGGTCCGCTAACCCAAACATATTCAATCTGTAAAGGTCGCTAGCATAAGTAAGATATCGGTACTCAATCATGGCAAGCGTACCTCGTCAGATAATGTAAGAACTTGAAGATGTCAAAGTGGAAGATTCATTGACACAGAAACGTTGTCTTCCTTACTATAATCATATGTGACGGTGGTGAAGACCACGACTAGAAAGAACAATACGAAGGTGAGATCAGTGGGGAACAACAAGAAGGTTGACGCCGATGGCTTTACGTGATATGCAGTTATTCAGCCTAATATTTGTGATGGCCTGTGCTAGCTGCAGACCGGGATCAGTAGCCATTATGAGCTTGATACGAGCCCAGAGCTACGAATACGGTGAGAAGCAAAGCTCGTGTGAGAAGTGAGGTGGACAGACACTCGAACTTGGGGGCTGCAAATATGTATACTAAGAAAAGTGACGGCGCGGGGGGACCTTGTCAATAAATAAACCGTCAAGGGTCGCGCGGGTTTCAAGTGTCATGGGCCTGCCGATTTAAGGCCAACAGGTCCACACCGGCGACTCATGATCGGCAATGATGCGGCTAAACAAGCGTATGTATTTGCTGCCCTTTTAAGGCGTCCCGTCCCGGGAACTTGCCGGCGCTTTTCCCAAGGTTACCTTGTCGTTTTATTTTTGTTTTCGGTTTTGTTGTGGTGCGACCGCATGACGATGGGGATGGCATCCAGCGATTCGTAGAGTGAGATGCGGACCGATATGGTAGTGTACCGTTGAACGAGGGATCGTCGCTCTCTTGCTTGCACAGCCCTACA
>JBBPMP010000083.1:0-70461 GCA_038090395.1 Boletales sp. KT-2023a | reverse complement strand
CAAGTCCTCAGTCACTTCGGAAAACTGTTTGCCAACTCAGTGGCGTGACCCACGGGTCACCGGACTCTGTTGTATGGGTCAGTGTCCACGATGTCCACGTGGCCAGGGTAGTAAAACATGGGGGTGCTCTAGTAGACTAGTACTAGTCGAGAATGGACAGCTCAATGACTCCAAACCCGACCAACATGGGTTGGCTATCGCTGCAGTGGCCGTGTCAGATTAATTGGTGGAACAAGGCGGTCCTGTCCCATGACAAGGGGCAACGTGTGTGTGAATCGACTTTTTGTTGATAACGCGGTCGTACTAATGGGACGGTGGTGACGCGTTTGTGTGTGCGAAACAGTGTCGGGTTTGAGTACGTTCGGATGTGATAGCGACGATTGACGAGGGTGATGTGTGAGACGGCAGCATGCATGTAGGTGTCGCCGGTGACGTTGATGGAACCCGCCGAGTGTGGTGATGTCGCAGCTGTTGAGCTTGTACGGCGAGCGAGATGCTTGCGTCGCTTTTCAGGTCGTCATCTATCACCGCCACTCAAGCTGACTTGGTTCGAAGCCGTTCCAGTTTAGTTTCATCGCTGTTTCCGTCTGTTCGGAGGTCTTGATAGTCCTGTCAATGGCAAGCTTATCCACCATCCGGTACTGCCTTCTTAATGCTTGAGAGATCGTACGTTGCAGGCGATACAGTCAGTGATGTGGTGGTATCGGTAACGGTTTGGAGCGCAATGGCATCCGTGGCAATGCTCAAATTGTTGACCTGTCGCACACCAGAGTAGTACCGGGTAATCGCGTAGCGGTACGGTAGGCCGAAGGTTTTCGTAGTGGGTGATGCTGTGGACTATATGTGTTGTTGTGCAATTGGCCTTCCATGACGGTTCCGCCGTGGGCTGTTTGACGGCGACGGGTCCATTTCCATTTTGTTTGGTTATTTCTGCACTTTTACAATACATGAGACTGAAATCAGGTTCTGGCAAGCGTCAGGGCAATATCGGACGTCTCGTGGTTTATTGGCGCGAACCCGTCTAGTATCCAGTTGGAGCGAGGTGGCAAGGAGCAGCGTGTGGAGTAGGTGTGACAAATCGGTATCGAAGGATGTCCCGTCCGAGTCCGTCGTAGTTGTCGTCGGCTTCGGCTTGGTTCGCCCCGATGTTTGGCTGAGCATCACCAGACTTGGCCTCCAAACTCATTTCGGGTTGATCCTTTTGGCCAGTTTTTGGCTTCCTCCGTTGTTGCTTGCCGTGCATTGGGCCGAGTAGTAGCCTGCGGCCCGGTGACCTGAGACGTTGCAAATAACACGTGGTAGTGAGTACGGGTTGTCCAACTCACGTTGGTGGGCCGTGTCGAGACCTCTTCAAGACCTCGCGGACCTGCTTCATCGTTGTGGGCCCGCTCGGACACGGGTAGTCCGTTGGGTGATCTCTGGTAGTAGCGCGGTGTGGCCTGCGGAAGCCCTGGATGCGAGCCACTCGTTGGTCTCGTCGCGGTATGAGTGGTATTTCGGCCGGTATGGATTCTATGCCAACCTGGTTTGCTCGCCCTTACTTGAATCGAACGAGCCATTTCATCGTGATTTGTGACCGGTGGCAAGACAAGGGAGGCACAACCGCGACGAGGGGTCGAGGTGACCTCAAGTGAGCACCGGCCCGGCTCGTGGAAGCCATCCAAGCTTTAAGACCCATGGCGACTCGGCGTTGGTGGGGACATGAGGGGCACAGTGAGGCAACGTGGCTGAGGGTAAGGGCGAGGCAACGGACCAAACGGTGCGGGGAAGGAGGACTCGCCGCCCGAGCTGGATGCAAAGATGAGTCGGATTTATGCATTTTTGCGTGGCGAAGGACGGGCAAGGTTGGTTTACGTGGCCCTAGCAGAAACCCTGTCAGTACTGGCAATTCTGTCGAACCGCAAGCATCCTGGCATGGTCACTGGCAGGTGACGTTGGCCTCGATTCGGAAACCATCTTTACTAGCTGGTGGTCATCTTTTTTCAACATGGACCCTGTTCTATCAAGATGACAGAATGATGTGCTCGTGCTTTGCGTAGGGATGCTGGGGGGTTACGGGGAGCATGTCAAATTTCCCCCCGCTAGATCAGTCAGTGCGGGATAACAGGTTGAATGAAACAACGTCGTACGTACACCACGTGTCTGGGGAAATATAAAGGGAAGATCCACTGGCGCTTGTCCCTCGACAGTCCTTTCTTCCCTCTCCCATGAACGTCGCCGGCCCTTCCCGACGAGTCCTCCCTTCCGGGAGACCCGCACAAAGGGAGAGCGTCGAAAGCGCTTATGAACAAGACTTGGTGGCGCTCTTGGGCCAGCTGAGTCTCGACGAGATGGACGAGATTCAGACATTTTTTACCCGCAGAACGAGCGTCGGAGAACCATTGTCAGATCATGATGTCGCCATGAATGATTTGTTGCAGCAAGCACACGCATTGGCTATCTTCAATGAAGATAGAGTTTTAGCACAACGCGTTGCTGCTGGTGAGGACGTTGGTGCTGAATTTCACGGGCCGATGACAGTGCAGGCGCCACGTGTGGCAGCTCCCGGGTGAGTGGGCGTCCATTGCTGCTGTTCTAAATCAGTTGAGAATACATACAAGGGAGGAAACCCAGCAAAATGTGAATCAACAGCGTGCCAGGTAGGGCCAATTGAATATCATGCTTTGCGATTAGCCAACAATCATGGTAGAGATGCCACTACGCCGTCTCAGACATGGAGTGGATGGTTTTCCTCCATGGTGGGTTGGGTCTTTACCCCGCTGCCTGCGTCCGGGCCTGGCCCAAGTCAAACAAAAGCTCGTACATCCGCACCTAAAACTCCAGTAGTGAAGCGGTGCGTCTCCATCAAGATCGAGGTCACATGTCTCGCTAATGCCATAGTATTATTGTTGGCAGTCCTACTGGACATGATTGTGTTATCTGTCAAGACCCGATCTACGGCGTAGAAATTCGCGCTGCTTGTGGGCACTACTATGACGTTGGCTGCATTACGGACCTATTCCAATCTGCAACCAAAGACGAAACGCTCTATCCGCCCCGTTGCTGCAGACAGAACATCCCCTTTGCGCAAGTCCGACCCCACCTTCCACAAGTACTCATCACGACATTTCAGGAAAAACAGGCCGAGTTCAGTACCCTCAAACGCGTTTATTGCTCCTCTCCTACCTGCAGCAGGTTCTTAGGACCCCTCTCGGAAGGCATTTTCTCCGCTAAAGCGTATACTTGCCCTGCACAAAACTGTGGTAGACGAACCTGCGGCAAATGTCGCGAACAATATACCGGCGACTGGACTCACATCTGCCGTCCTGACAGAGACGCCGCCCAGGTCCTCGAGCTGAGTCGTGCGTCTGGTTGGGCTCGCTGCCCCGGATGTTCACAAATGATTGAACTCAACATTGGTTGCTTCCACATGACATGCCGATGCCGAACCGAATTTTGTTACCTCTGTCGCGCGCGATGGAAGACGTGTACGTGTACGCAGTGGGACGAGCGACGGCTGTTGGCGGCCGCCGAGGAGAGAGTGGATGCGCAGCTCGGGGCGGCTCGGGGTGTACGACGTGCTGTACCTGAGCAGCAGGCACGACCAGCTCCCGCCCCCGCCCCTGTGGCCGTTCCGGCGCGCCGCGTTCCTGCTCCTGTGGTCGGGAATCCACCAGCCGTTCCGAGACTTGCGCCAGCACAAAGGCCGACGGCGCTGGTGCAACCCACTGCTCCGGTGCGAGTCGCCGCTCCGCCTCAACCGGTGGCTCCTGCACGCCCCCAACCTACCCCGGCAATCACCCCACAGACGGCCCCCAGCTTTGCGAGACGATCAGCGCCCACGGTGCCGACAGTAAGGGTACCCACGCGAACGCTGCCCAGCGCACCTACCTCTGCATCTGCATCAAGTTCCTCACGAATCACCTCGTCATCCGCGTTGGCATCGACGTCTTCCTCTGTGCAAGGCCGTTTATCGAAGTCTACGCCCAACACTGACCCCTTGCGACAACGCCTGGTCCAGGAGATGATGGAGAGACTGAGGGTCGACCACGAATGCGACCACGCACTGCGGTGGTGTTACCGGAGGGGCGGCGGCATCTGTCAAAGCTGCGGACACCGCTTGCCTCTGTACCTCTTTGTGAGCTGGGCCTATCCATGCATTGATGCTTGAACCTTACCACTCCGTTTCCCCAGCGCTGTCAAGGCTGCGATATGCTGGCATGTAATCGTTGCAGGCGCAATCGTCTGTGAAACACGCGTTCGGAGTCCAAGCTTTCGGGTATTACTTGCTAGCATGACCGCATAGCTGTAGACATGTATCTTGACGATAACCTGTACGAGTACATTGGCGATTGATCGAAATAACAATGTTGAGTTGCACTACACTGAGGATATCGAATGAGATCCCATAGCGATTCATATTTTGCCCAATCCCAAGTCAATGTCAAGCGTGCTTATCTATCTCACCGCGCGACGTTCCAGGGGAAACCGAACATAATTAAATCTTGAAAGCTTCGAGGTTCAATATATTCATGCGCTTCTCGATGACGCGCGTGTCATTCCTATGGCTCATCTCCCTAGCAAGCGTATCTCCATCCACCGCAAAGGTGAAATTGTCACCGCTGCAAAATCGGTCGCGAGCTATCACGTAGGAAACGCGTTCGCGTTGATCAAAGCAAGCGTTTGGCCACCAAAGATAACGCCTGTCACACCAAAACCGAGTCTGAAGGCGACGTGTCAACGAGGTCGGTACTGGAGCATGAAACAACGTACTGATTGATAATATCGAAGACAGAAAAGAAGACACCACCCATGTGTCCTGAGCTCACGGACAATGATGATCGTGCGTAGACCGGTTTGCGGACCAAGGGTGGCGATAAAAACTGTTGCTAGACTCACAAGAGTACTAAAGCAGAGCGTTATCGTGATAACAATGTCTGGGTGGAGTCTGGGCATGAATCGATACAAATGATCGGGGATCCACAGCAAGGTGAGGGTGGAGTATAGGCCCAACGTACCTACAGGTATACCTACGAGTATCAAGTTGATCAACCTATTCCATCGATGAGAAACAAAAAAAATTATATTGAGCCAGCGGACATACCACTACATAGATAGACTGTCAAGGACGATAAGCATAGACAGCGGACTTATTCCAGAGACGTTTCGTTTTCCTTTGGTGTTCCAGGTCACGCTCTACCCTGCCGGCTTCAACACCATTGTTGAAGAGTTTGGAGAGAAAAGGGCCAAAAGAACCAAACCGTGTCGCGATTATTTCATCTGACGTGTTCTCGTCCGTGTAGCCTTCTGTGGTGAGAACTGCGATACGTCTTTCCTGGTCATAGTCTGCGGAGATGCTCCCCTTGAGCATGCCGCGGATATTGAAGTGGAGGAAGGCGCAATGGAGGGGCTTGGCCGCAGGTTAATAACGCGTTACTAAAATGATCCAAACAGAAACAAAATTCGTTAGCCTCAGCGGGATTTTACTAGTACGAGGAGATCTCAGGCTCCTACCCACCGCTGCTCCCTCGGAGTGCGAGGGCATATCACAGGTAACACTCTGGATTTGACAAGCCTGTTCCTCCGCGCTTTGGTTTTGCTGGCATGGCGTTCCCGATATCGTGGTAAACAACGCTTGGGAATAACGGACTAGGGTTTACAGACAAAATTGTTTGTTGCGTTACTAGGGACTGCAATCATAGCAGTCCACCAGAGTATACTAGCGAGTGACACACCTGAGGCACGCATCCCATAGACTAATATGCAGTCCATCCTCGACCTTGTAGATGATTGTGGTTTCAACTTTCACGCGTCACTACCTTTACTCCACGCGGCTAAATGCATGATGTTGTTGCACAAACATAACGTCTGACGAGTACATGAACTACGGTAAGCAAGTCCATACACTCGAGGGGACCACTTGTCCGTCAGAATGTAGAAGGGCGGCGTGCAACAAAAGTCGATTTTGTCTTCCCAACACGGTGTGGGAGAGGGAACTTGAGTTTGGGGGTAAGGAGCTGTTTGATGTAAGGGCGACGAATGTCATCCGACTTTTCGAGCTCGACAACGCGGAGAATCTGTTATTCACGTCAGGTCATCAACTACTGATGTGAACTATAAGTTGGTAGAACACGAACGTGAATCGACCGGAAACGAGCTCGGTGTCTGGCCGCCATATCCTGGTACAGTGCCTTGACGGCATCTGCACGCGAGAGCTCGCGAAATTCCTTGTACATGTTGTGCGTGCCCGAGCGGGAATCATAACGTAACCAGACGCCAAAGTTCTTGACTTTCAATGGTTTCTTCTCGTAGATCTAGAAATCAAAACGGAACGCGCGCGCCAAAGGCATGCGGGGGTTCAGACCCTTGTTAGCAATCCCATTCCGCCTGCCACTTGAACGGCTGCAAGGGATACACACAACGTTGACACCAATGATTTCACCGCTCGCTTTCTTGACCTTTTTCAATTGCCTGAAAAACTAGGTTCGAACGTTGGGTGATACTCGAGTTTGTCAAGGAGACACACCTGAGGAAATACCAGAATCGCGACTTGGCGACGACTTCATTGGGAGCAAAGATGCGCATACGGTAGATTTTAGGGGTGGGATCTGACTTAGTTGGAAGATGGCGTCCAACGACCTGGTATTCTTGAAGACCCATCTAGTTGACGGCAGACATGAGCATGTACATCCACCTCCATGACAAGGCATCCATCGCCAGCAAACCCCAGAACGTGAAATCCGCAGTATGGCGAGTAATACCAAATACGAGATGCAAGGACGACACGTACTTTCGTAGTCGCGTTGATCTTGAAGCGTCGACGTTGTCTGTTATGATGAGGGACACAGTAGGGACTCTGGTGTATAGTTTGGTACTGTTTATCACAGCTGAGTGTGGAACTTGTATTATATAATCCGAGGTACTTGCGACAACGAGATCATGACTCATGGATTCAAGTTATCCAGAGACCTAAAATCTTGGCTTCCTTCGAGGTATACTAAACTTGAGACAAGAAACTTCGGGTTGATTCCGCTGGCGACTGCAACTCCCACTGACAAAACAATGAATTCAATTCTACGTGAAGGGTATTACTAGTACGTAGTCTTTCGTACGTGGGGGTAAAAAAGGGTATGAAAATGAATATGGCCCGACTCGTCTAATACTGACGATGGTGGATGAATTGAAGAAAGCTTGAGAACAACAATAAGAGAGAAGAAAAAGACTATCACGCTAGTCAGGAGCGGTTGCACGGACTTGTAAATAGTTTGCATATGGTTTAAGATTGTGCGCAGGGCTTATACAAGGAAGTAGTTTATGCTGGGTCATCTAAATCTAGATCTGATGTCAATTTGCAGCATGATTCGGAAAAGGGTGCGGATCAACGAACCATAATTGAGGCAGTGGTGCTTTTTTATCAAGGCGTTAGGGATCATCAACAAACGTCAGAGGCACATCCATCAACTTCAAGTTCGTAAGATCGTGCGTTTAGGATGCCCCGAATACATCGACCGTGTTGTCCTCGCTTTGCTCGTCACTTGGTGCAACATCTTGCACCAGTGTCCCCCGACTGGGTGTCCTCATCTCTCCATCATCTTGCGTTCCGAACGTCGTCGTGCTGTGCAGCCTATTTTTCACAACCTAACACAAACAGTTCAACGTGAGTATCAGCCAGCAGTGAATCGAGACAGGAGGAAACTAACACCAACGATAGGTCGCGAGTAATCCTCGAAGTCTCTTAAGCTTGCGTCACTATACCCTTGAGTCCGTAAGCGTGGATGCAAAAGGCCATCCGCGTGGCGGGATTCTTCTGTAGGTGCCGGTGACGGGGCCGGCAGAACGACGAGCCCAGCTGGAAATGTCATCGCTGTCTGGGACTCTTCAGCACTGTAGGAGAGGGGTTTTGACACGTGATATGTCAGTGCTTCGTGTTGGACTGCCCATGGTTCCCGATGAGGCAAGGCACCAGGATATGGTGGAGATGAGTGTGGGTCTGGATTCGAAAGGATGAATGAAAATCGTCGTCGCCTTGGCGTTGCTACCTGGATCTGAATCGGAGGTGAGGCCGTCCGATCTGCAGCAACCTTCTCAAGGTCTGCATCCGTAGAAGGTTTCGTTGGGGACGGAAGATCCTTATACGAGGCGTGTGGAGAGGGTGTGTGTCCTCCGCGACGCAAGCGATCTAGCAGTGCGCGGACGCTAATGACAGGACTTCCGCGTTCCTGCTTCTCATCTATGCTTTCCGAGGCCGAAACGGAAGATGGGCTCTTGGTCTTTTCTCTCCACTGTTTCTCCCGAAGACTTCGTTTTTCCCCTCGTTTCCCCTTGTCTGAGGAACCTGAACTCCAGTCCTTCCAACCCATGAAGTTCGTCGGGGGAACTCCAAGACCATGTGTACCATTTGCTCCTTTCCTTCCTGCATTAGCACTGGACGAGCTGTCTGGTTTGCTGAGCCCAAACCTGAAACTCTGGCTTTGACTTGTGCCATGATCATACACGCTAGAAAGTGCCCCCTGGGAGGAGACACTTCTGAGAGCATCAAAGCTGCTGGGAGTGCCACTCCGCGTATACCCATATGATCCACTCCCAGAGACAGTCCGTGCATCATATGACCCTGATGTATCGTATTGAAGGGTGGGGTGGATGCTACTGGGGCTACACATCGAGACTGAAGGTGAGCCGAATGCGGATCCGAGGCGGACCTTGTTGCTTCCAGGGTCAGTCACCGTAGTAGGACTGACACCGCCAGCAGTTCCCTCCAGGGCCATTTTCCCGATACCCAGCAATGGCTCTTCGCTTCCTGTTCGCGTCCGCGTGAGAGCGTCGACTGAACCGGACCTGGACCCAGATCCCAATGTTTGGGAGCGGGTGTAATGTGAGTTGCAGGATGGTGCAATACTGTACCCGCCAGGCCACGTGGCTGCCTCAGGACCTGGAGAACCTTTCCTACGCGAGGTCATATAGTATACGGCGGGTGGTAGAATGGGATGTGTTGTTTGATGGCTCATGGGTGGGGATGTGGATGGTGGTGGTGGTGGTGGTGACAAGGGGACTGGATATGGTGGATCATCAGGAGAGGTTGCATGAGGGGATAATACGGAACACGACGTGCGGGTGACATCGTCGCTCCTGTCCATGTCAGTAGCTATGTCATCACGGGATCCATAAATGCCTCCAGTACTCGCTTCTTCATTGCCTCCCCCGAATCCTTCTGTCAAATGCAGGGCAGCAAGAACGCTAGCGTAGCGTTCGTCCATAGCTGACCTAGTTGAGTCAGTGGGATTTCTTGTGTCATGAATGCCATATCCAAGGTCATCCACATTGAGAACTTCATCGTCGAGAGGCCCGGGGGTATGATTCATCGGCGTAGTGAGTGCAGCTTCTTGGGCGAGCGTACGATGACGTTTATGGGCGCAAACAAGCCAGAGAGCTGCAAACGCAAGAGCACCGACAATCCCGAAAACGATTACTGCAATAGTGCCTGGCGAAATTGGATCGGTACTATAGTGCGAACCCCAAGAAGTATCGCCGCGAACGGAAATGATAATCAAACACATTTATATCGGGTAAAGATTGTGTTCGAGATTTGTGAAAAATCGCCGTCCGATGTGATCACAAAAGAGAGCGTCAGCCGAGGTCAAACACATTATGACGACACAGCGGTAAAATGCAAACGAAGCAAAAAAAAAATCGAATTAGACGGAAACAACGATCCTCTCAATCACGTGTAGGATAACCTGGCAATGAAAGAAGTTGCACTTACCTATTTATTGCACTTTCAGGTACTTTTGTACTTGGTCCGATGCTCGAAGTGACAGTGATCGTAACAGTTCCACCTTGTCCCTGAAGAAAAGACGTGAATGTGGATGTTGACAATGAAGGGGTTGGAGAAAAGGTAGAGGGTGGACTGAGTGGAATCACAATCGTGGTGGGAACTACAACAGTGGTTGTGGAGTCAGGAGGAGACGAATAATTGGTTGCGAGAGACGTCGAAGATATAGGCGACGTGCTGGAAATAGATGTCGGAGTGTCGGAGGGCGTTGAAGAATATGGCACCGATAATGAGGATGTAGGCATTGTTGAGGTATTAGATGGTGAAGGAGTGGACGTCGGCGTGGGGCTGGAGGAGGATCCTGAGGACGAGGTAAATGGTGTCCCAGTCGTAGTCAAAGAAGATGTGGGCGATGCAGAAACACCAGAATCAGAGCTAGAGGGGGTAGAAGGCCGTAGGCTCGTACCCACACTGCTACTAGTATTCGGCGTTATTTCCAGTGAGTCCGAAGTAGTGTAAACGCTAGGTCGAACGGTTCAGTAGTTAGAAAGTACGACAACGGAATGTATTACACTGGGCTCTGGCTCAAGGGGTTGATAAATAAAAGCCTGGGCAGGTAGGCGTTCCCAACCGTTCCCGAGGGTGACATTTCGGAGGAAATTTCAGAAGGCCGAGGAAATCGGGGGTCTGGTGGGTGGTTATAAGAGTACGGCGGGGTTGAGGATCGATTCGGTGGGACGAGGACCGTGGACAAGGGCCGTGAGTCCGGGAGCGAATAACCCCTGGCCAAATGAGTATTGCCCAAGATGGTACTGGAAGGAAATTTGAAGACTCGGACGGCAGAGTTCAAAGTGGAAAATGATGGACTGATGAACATGTGGTAGTGTGCATGTGAGATATATAGGTAAGTCGCCAGCCGGCGTGAAAAGGGTAAATGTGCACACAGTGAAGGACAATTGTGGTGGAGAGAAGAAAAAAGAAAAAAGAAAAAAGAAAAAAGAAAAAAGAAAAGATTGCTTGCCGACGGTCCTGTCGAACGTGGCGAGCGAGTCTAACAGCTAGACAGGACAATAAGCGAGTTTATATGGCACGTCGGGACCACAATGTTGGGCGTTCTATTAAGCGTTACGGCGTTGTCCCTTCGCCAGGTTGGAGCGGTGCCGCCAAGAATGGGGGGAGCTATCCGGAACCAGTACAAGAGCAAGGAATGGGACGATAAGCGGGTGGTTTCAACACCGCACTAGGACAGAATAGCAATATTGAGGAGTGCCGCCTTGTTCGCAAGCTTGACAGGAACCCCGCGCTCAGGTGCCCCGCAATTAAACCCGACTTGAGCATCATTGTTTGCGCTCATCAAAGCGATGAGTCGGTACCCATATCACAAAATGGGCTTAGACAAAGTAGACGGCGACGAGGACCACGAGGAGAGGAGGAGGGTCAAGTCCGCGGGTAGTGGTAGGCAATGTGATGGCCAGCCCCACCGTGACATGTCATGTCGTGAAGTCGTGTCAGGCCTACACGCCAAATTAATCGCACCGCATCTCCACCGCAATTATGTCGCTGTCCAGTTGGTAAATGAGGAGTCCATCGCCGTGTTTCTACGAGGGAAAACTGAACGATCTCAAAGACTCGGGATTCCATTCTAGTGCAACTCTTTCATCAAGCGAGCTGAAAAACTTCAATGCAGACGTACTTCCATCTTTCTTTGAATGCGCAGATTGCAGTCGTATATATGACGCATTCCAAGCACATGACCCCAAATATGCCGCTCATCTCAACTGTAGGCTTCGGCTGCGTCCGACCAAATCGTAAGTGTCCTGAGCCACACGGCGACCTTTCACGATTCAGGAATCAGGGCGAACTTTGCCCTCTTCGCCTTTTCGTTCAAGAATGGCTCGTGCAAAATCATGCAACGACACTAGGCCTCCGTCGTGGCCCTGTGCAATCACGATCCTAGCTGATAGGTGCGTGAACATTCTCCATGTTCACCTTTGCGCTAAAAATCTTCTGCACGTCCCAGCGATTGACAATCGGATCACACTTGTGTCATTCACAACTTTCCCGTGCTTTAATTTCCTCGAGTGAAGGAGTAAGGGCAGGCTATTCGAATATGCAAAACTTACTGTAATATCTCGGCGCTAGCCAGGGGCCAGATTTTCATTAGCATTGCACCTGCTTGCCTCAGTGAAGCGTTGTCTTCCCGACACCTAGGTCCTCGTATCTTGACAACCGCGTGGAACTCATAATCTAGATTGATTTCGTCTCTATCGACAGCAAACTTCGATTAACTATCATCATCGCGACTTTGCCCGTTGCCCTTTCAAGACCAGGGACCATAGATGCGCAGGGCGAAGCACGTTACGTTCGGGCCTGGTAGCACGTTTGATTCTCAACTGAATAGACCCTACGATGGTTTGATGCGATCATCGCAACTCAAGCTCAAGGCCCTGTGACGGCAATGGACCTAGTCGCATTTGTCTCACGGCACCATCTATTCTTGGATCACCGCAGACTTGCCCTCTGTACGCTTTCAGCACAAAAGGTGTGGCATGGCTGGTCAATAGAGTACTTTCTCTTCGATTGCAAGTTCGAGTCAATGACTGTCTCAGCGTTTTTGGTTCGGTTATGCATATGCTCCCAAGCCACAGCTTCACGCCGGAAACACCCATATGACGTATCCTAAGATGGTCCATACGCAGACATTCCATACGGTAAACCTAACCGTATCCAATTCTCCAGACACCCGCTGCAGAGAGGTCTCGTTGTAAAGGCGTCGGTTGCAATGCTTGTTTCAGCCAGGGAGTCCTCCGTTTCCATCGGTCTGAGGTGCAATTCATTACTCGTGTTCCAACAGACCGGCATGCGTCTCCATCCCCCTCGCACTTTATAATTGCGCCAACAACGTCCATGCAGGGATCATCTACTCTTGACTATATTGGAGCATCTACTTCTCTCTTATCACAAGATCCCACTTAAAGTTTCCTCTGATGGTTGTGCTTCCAATCTAGATCCTTGTTGTTACTGTAGGAGGGACGCACTAGGGGAAAACTGCAAGACATAACACACAGCTAATTGAGTGTATGTCAATCACAGAGGTAGTGCCGTTGATAGAATGGAGCGGAGTTCAGTGTACCAGTGGAGATGAATATACTCGATGTGACGAGCTGGTTGTGAGAGCTGAGGTCAAGGGAGTGAGGATGATCAACCACACACGAATGAGAGGTTTATTGGCAATGCTACTAGTGTACCTGCCACGTTACACGGCTTACCAACGTGGTGCCTAGGCTACAGCGTGTACATTCGTCTGACAATCAACTACAAGTCCGTCCAAAGTCTCATACCATACCATCTGCACAGATTGAGCACGTCACCACCAGGCTGCCTGGTCCACTACGCAAATGCGAAGGTGCCGAGGCAGAACTTGAAGGAACAACAATGCGCCGAAAAAGGACTTACCAAACGCTGCACCCTGTATTTGTGTCGATACGGGCCCACCAGAGAGATCCTCGGCTCTCGATCATGACAGAAAGGGCTGCATCGAAGATCCACTCGCTCAGATCTACCAGAGATGCTACCAGCATACGGGATGAGCACGTCACAAAAAAGCGTTGTCGGGATTGTTTGTCTCTCTAGTAAGATTTTCTCGTTGTCTCTGAACCGAGTGCCGATAGGGTGGCATGAAGTTCGTAATGAAAACTAGCAGAGTATGTACTGCGTAGTCGGATGTTTCGTGACACGGCGTGGGAACATGCGCGTCACAAGAGTAATGACCGAAGCTGGCGCAGGATCACGCATACCCAGCACTTTGGGTCTGAGCTGTCTGAAAAGCTGTCTGGCCAATATCAAGTAAATCAAGGCAATTTAGTAAACTAACACACTGAACGATCAATATGGTTAGGTACGCAGGTTCCAATCCTTTGAGTGCCCCTGCAATGCCTCTCAGTGCCTCGCTTTGTTTGTTGCTCGCCGTACAAAGACGGACGAAAAGCGGGTTCCTGACCTAGTGTCCGATGGCGACACTCAAACCCGCCTCCGATCGAGATCTTATTGAATATGCTTCTCAGGGGTTATGAGTCTGCTCGCCCGAACAAGTGGTACGTTCCCAAGGTTAGTGAATTGATCACATTTATTGGCCATCATAATAAATTAATATTACCCGTTTATGATCCGGCTTCCTAAGGTCTGAGTTCGAGGCTTTGGCCCACAAGTTGCTATGCCTCGATCTCCAAAATGGAGGCAAATGACTACTTGGATATCTGACGGATCACAACGCTGCAGTTTTGTCTGCAGTGTGCTAGACAGCTTGAAAGTCAGCACATACTTGCTCGTTGCGCACAGAAAATATATGGGATGTGTCATGGATGGTAGGGCGGTGCTCCCACACAACGTGGTCACACCGTTGAGCTAAAAATCCACCGCTCTAACTCAGATCCACCGTGGCTTCTAGAGTCAAGGGTGATTGTAATTTGAGACGTCGAGGGATATGCCGTGCCTCGTGCTGTTGATCTGATGGGACATCCCCGCCCCAGACTGCCAAGCTTGTCTTCCACTCACGGTAATAGGCACAGGGCACTGACGGACTTTCATACTTTTTTTTTTGGTCAAGACTGCGTTCTGTTAATTTACTCACCTTTTTACAGGGCTTCAAGTTCTCCGACTGGTAGCTTGTTAATCAGGCAACATCGTCACCAACGATCCGCATGCGAGACCTCATTAAATGACGAAGGGTCAGATGCGAGCACTATGTTTCTGCGATACTTGAGGCAGTCGACTTGCACCACTACAGTCAACTGACTCCATCGTCCAAGGCGAAAAATCTGAAGATACATCAGTACGTGCTGTTCGAGCAAGTCAGGGTTCCGTTTTCATGTTCCACAGGGACCCTAGTTCGGGCTAGTGGTCCAGAACACATTTTGGGGTAAATTTTGCTCCCGGAAAAAGGGGTCTGGAGAACGTCCCAGTTTTCCTTTTTAAACTTGCTTCAAGGAGTTAATGATACCAGCGTTTTAGGTCTTGCTGACCTCCGCTCGACTCAACCTACAAACACGTCCGATTTGTGGCCGTCGAACGGACGGGACGTGGTCGTTGAGTGTCGAAAGCAAGACTCCTCGGCTGAGCTGAATGTCTGCTGGTGGTGACTGACTGAGCCTTTACACGTACGACTGACGCTTGCAACCGACAAGAATGTTATACCGGATCCGGTGCGTTCCATCTCTATAAATGGGGTTGACTCGAATATGACTCTTTATGACCAGGTTGAATTGGATGTGAAATACACGGAATCAAATCAGAACACTCGTAACGTGCTTCAATTACTCATCGGATGTGAGATTCTGGGAAAAACATGCATTTCTAGCGCCACTGGCAGTAGCTAACGGGACTTGACGTTACATCAAGTTTCGAGAGTGTCTAGCAATGGATTGCACTCAACGCGACGGATGTAGCCGACTTGAGATATCGAAAACAGCCTATTCGCGTTTCCAATTGTCGCGTATTTACCGCTAGGAGGTATGTGTATCGACTGCGACCAATAACTTCCGTGCAAATTGTTATACAATTAGTGCAGAATACTACGGAAGCAAATCCACGTCGTTTTCCAAAGTAACAAAAGCAAAAAGGGGTCACTTCCACAACCTTTCCGTATGGAGTTCCAGTTACCGAAGTCTTCTAGTTTGCTTTGTACACGCGCCGAGTGCCTTGTGTTGATTTAGAATTTGATCACGAGCAGTGAGTAATATTATCTCTAACCAATCACATTCCTTTACTGCCAAAAGATACGCTTATACGTCAATATTCGGTTGATAATGGTTACAACGGGAGTGGCAAATTAATTGGGGGGATGTTATGTGATTGCTGAAAGCTTGTCACCAGTCCTCGAGCATAAATGACAGATATGAGCAACCGTCTAATATCGTTCCCCTCCCTTCTGTTATGCAGAATTCATTCTTACTTGATTCACTTCAGCAGGCAATATCCAAACGAGTCCGGCGAGGCATGACAGTATTCTACCTCGACCGGCCACTCCCGTCTCATGCTCCTGATTTCTTCTCAAACGACTACTTGTCATTATCAGCTGATCGATCCATCCGAGACATCTTCTTGCGCAGAGTGCTAGCAGCGGATCCGACCCGTCTACTTGGATCTACCGGTTCCCGCCTCGGAACAGGAAACTCGGTGGAACTCAATGCACTTGAGAACGCATTCCAACAGTTATTTCAAGCCCCGTCTGCCTTGCTTTTTTCTTCTGGATTCAGTGCAAACCTGGCATTTATTGCTACTGTCCCACAGAAGAACGATGTCATCATCTATGATGAATTTCTTCACTCATCCTGCCGAGAGGGTATCCACCTATCATCCTGTTCTTCATACCGCTTTCCCCACAACTCCGTGGCTTCATTCGAAAAATGCCTCCTTGGTGTTCTACAGAACCACCCGCAGATCACGCGAGGGACCTCCACTGTGTTTGTTTTGGTGGAAAGTTTGTACAGCATGGACGGTGACTTTTGTCCTCTCACAGAGATCGTGGGGGTAGTAGAGTCGCTCGTACCTGCTGGACACGCCCACATTGTTGTGGACGAGGCGCATACGTCAGGAATCTGCGGGCCGAACGGGACGGGTTATGTCTCGCACCTAGGTTTGGACGATCGCGTTCACACGAAGGTGCATACGTTTGGCAAGGCATGGGGATTCCATGGCGGTATGTATGATCACTACTCTCGTGTAAAGATTTTCTCGAGCTTTAACTACCTGTATCCCTCATAGCCGTCATCTTGACCGAACCGATTATAAGGGATTACTTGATCAATTTCGCAAAAAGTGTCATGTTTTCGACGTCGATGCCATACACTGATATTTATGCTCTTGAAGCATGCCTCGGGGTTATCTCTAGTGCAAGAGGCCAGGAGGTGAAGTTGATTGCTACAATTGGTTACGTAGACTGATGCCGAAGTTCTCTAAAGCTTCGGCAACGTCTAAGTCACTTATCTTTCTATGCCCACCAAAAGCTCGTGATCGCCCTGAGGCATGTCCCTGAAGCTATTCTTGCTTTAGGCAAATGCAATATCACGCTTGCGATGTCCGGTCGTACCTTTTGCTCCCCAGTCATTCCAGTGTTTACACCTCGCGCAAGAAGACTAGCGGACTACCTTTTGCAGAGAGGCTACGCGGTCACACCGATGACCTACCCGGTAGTGAAGCGACCTAGAATACGTGTCATCATCCATGCGGGAAACACGGAAGAGGAGATTGATTCATTTACCAACGAGCTCCTGGTTTGGGCCGAACGACAAGAATGTGGGTTCCCATTCAGGAGTAATGGTAGTGGTAGCGCTGGACCGGGCGAGTCATACGTCGAATTGAGAGCGAGGCTTTAAAAGCGAGCGGCGGTTGGCGCAGGTTATAGCAATGTACAATAGGGTCACGAACTGGGTTAACGGTGTATGATCATCCGTTGTATTTTCTTCTTTCCTTTGTTTGATTGAATACTCGGCACGTCAATGTCCTTTCTAGATTATCAACTTTGACGAGCTTCTGCTATATCTCAAACCAGCCCGATCGAACACGTGAAGCTGCAGAAGCCTGGAAATCAAAATAGGTGAGATGAAAGATGACATAGTCACTCGGCACACAAGGATTTAGACTCGTATGGCCAACAAGAGAAAACCAGAAATTCACGCACGTGATCGAGGCTGTCCAGTGTTGACCCAGCGTACATTCAACCCGTCACCTTCCCCTGCATTGCTAAGCTGGTTAACAATACCATGACGTAGGCATCCAGACCCTTGAACATATATACTGGCTATCAATTCCAATGATAGTTCCCTTTGACATGCGAACGTAGCACATGTTGAAGTGGATCATTAGTGAGCGCGACAATTTGAACTCGGTAGATCGACGAAACTCGTCCAGGTGAATTTTGACTCCATAGGCACTCTTGTGCGACGTCCCTTGGAAGGTTCAGAAACGATGCTTCGGTAGTGGGCGCCCACTGCCGAAGCGCCATTTCTGAACTCTCCAAGGGACGTCGGCAAGCGATAGTCCGGCAGGTCAAGGTATGATCCAGGACATCATGAATTTATTCTCTTGATCATTTGGGGTAACCCGGAACGGCCGCCACTCAAGTTGACCATGAAGGTCTGACATGCAGCACGAAAGGTCTTCATCCCTTTTCGTGATCGGTTCGTCTTCAACGCCGGTGCCATCATTGCTCCATGAAACAGTGTCTCGTCACACGTGGTTCAAATCAGCTGCGTACCACCTCCGCCGACGGGCAGCCCCGACACACTTTAAATGGTTCAAAGTCCATGCGGGAACATACGACAACGAACAAGCAGACAGACTGGCGAACGAGGGAGCCCGAAAACCAGTCCCCGACAACTTCCAGGTGCAGGGGATTAAACTGTCTGCCCTAACACAACACCTTGCTTACCAATCAATGAAACTCCTGCGGGGCTAGCAAGTCCCGACAAACACTCAACAACCTAACGGTCACGCGACACGCGATCCAAGAAATCACTCAAACTGAAGAGACAGACGGTCAGATACGGCTCCACCTTCGTCACCCAGATTTTCGCTGCCCGGTACAACAGTTCCTGTACCGCGCGCCGACCGGATCTCTCCGTGTGGGCGATTTCTGGTCGAACATACCCACTTATGAAACGCGTGCGTACTGTGTCGATTGCCCGAACGAAACAAAAATCCCTCGAATACACACTGACCGCTTGCTCTAAAAACCAACGGGAGATTTGGCAACTCGCCAGAGCGCTATGGCCGGACGACCGCTACCCCCCACCCTTACATCATGGCGCCATCCTGGGCTGCTTAACACCACCACCAAACCCTAATCCGTCTTCACCCTCGTGCTGAGGGTTTGCACGACTGAAACACATCCTCATCTCTGAATCTGCCTACCTAATGTGGGTCCTCCGCTGTGAAAGAATTATTGGAGGCCACACCCACACACCACAGGCCATCCAAACCCGTTGGCTCAGCCTTATCACGGCACGACTCGACATTGACCGCAGGCTGGCCATAAGCGCCCGGAAACCGTCCTCCATAACCCGTGTGATACATACCTGGCTAAGTACCCTACATAACCCATACTCCCTACCCCCAAACTGGGTGACCACCCCTAAGGTTTTAGTGGGTATTACTCTACCTAGCCCCCTTGCTACGACCGGGGATCGCTGGCAGTTCGGAGTCCCACACTGCCTCGCACATGCAGGGTGTGCGTAAATGCATTTTCCCCTCGGCCGGGGGACCACGTGGCTCCCGCCTTAGTTTTTTCCTGTATAGGACTAGGGTGTATCAGATATTCACTTTTAACAAAGAGGCGCTTGTCAAAAAAAAAAAAAGAAAAAAGAACATCGGGATTGTCTAGCTAAATTCGAGATTGTCTTCGGTGAGGGTGCACTCATCTTGGGGCAACACCACTGCATACTCAGCTGTTTCGCACACTCTCAAGTGCGATCGGGGTCCTTGCCCGGCTTTTTCCTTATCCGGATTGGACAAATGGTGGACCCGCGACGTAACGGAAACTGCTGTAAAAGGCTGAGCGGCTGTGAAGTGTGAAAATGATGGCGAGATTATCGCCCGAAGTGCACTGGGCCCATGTGGAGGTATGATCTGCGTGCCCACCCACTTGCCCGTCCTTCTGTGCTCCTCTCCGAGGATCAGAGCCGGACCAGGGCAAGCCCTGTACAGTGCGGGGCCGCGGGCAGAGGTAAGTAAAGTAAGTACGGTTTCTAGCTTGCCAAAGCTCTCGTCAGCGGATTAAGCGCACCGCTCCACACCAAAATGGTGCCTCGTTTGGTTAGTTTGAAAAGTGTGTTGACAAACCTGCTAGGTGACTGAGCTGATTTTGGGCAGTCAGCCAATCGGATACCTTCGCTGTCGTGAACGTAACGGAACGGTAGCTCGTTTTAAGCGTTCATTTCCAACGGTTTGCAGATGGCCCTGCTACCTTGAGTCCCTTCCGAGTCCGTTTAGGGTACCGGCTTCAGTTGGCCAATCCACATAGTGGCTCGCGATGCCGAGGGTGCGACCCCGGATAGATCGGTTGCGATGTGGAGGAGGGAGGCTTCCAGCTCGGCGGAGCCTATACCAGGTGGGCGCAAGCCTTGGCCAGGTACGGCTGGCATTTCCCACAAGTCGTTCTGGCGCAAGTGCCTCCTCTTTCGGGATTTCTGCGTTTCCGTGTGGTGCCCGCGGTGGTACCATCATCGTAGGAATCGATGAAGCGACACAAAAATATGATATGATAAAGTGGTTGCCGTGTCTGGGCGAAACGCGAAAGACGTGGGCAGGTTATGCACCATCAATTGACTCATATCCACGAGTCACACAATGGATGATTGAGGCGACCGAGGCTACTTGCCCTACGCACCACTTCGAGGAAAGGCAAACTCGTTCAATTCGTTCAGTCTCAAACATGTTCTCCTTGGCAGGAATAACGCCGGCGCACCACCGCGCTAGCCTGCATGGATGCTTGCAACACCTTATCTCACCAACATACATAAAATCCGTTTAGGCGAATTTGGTTGCTTTGCCTAGATACTTTCTTAAACAGAGACATCCGAGGCCCGAGGCCTGACCAGCTATTCAAATTAATGAAAGGTGCAAATTTCAAGTGTCGAAGTGGCGTCGAAGGCGCTAGACTGAAATCTGCCCCGGCTGGAGCTCCGGTTGTGCGCCTTATCGGAGCTGCCAGTTGCTAGAGGGCTGCGCCCATGTCCAGCCTGCAGAATTCACGTCCAAGTACGGAACATCAGAATCCCGGCCAGGGTCAAAAGTATGCGTTTCGTATCGGAAAACCGATAATGCGGGCTCTCGGCGGGTGCCAGTGGGTTCCGTTACCGATCAACGTTAACTTTGATCGTGAGCAATATCACATCGGTCATGCCGTATGGTCTTTCCCGTGCGGGCCAAAGGAGAAACTCGACTCATGATCCCTAGGTCAGATGTGTGGATTAAGAAGTGAGATAACGCCACCCACGAGAAGCCACTGGGTTGGGGGCATGGCTCATTTGAGTCACTTCGGCCAAGGTGCGACCAAGGCTCGCGTTAGGCACGTCATGTTGGCAGCGTCACTGGTATATGCAGCCGGGAGGAAAACGTTTGTCGCTTGTGACTCTACGCGTTTCGAGGGGTATGCGATAGGTCAGCTGGCAAGGATATCAAGCCTCGTAATAGGTTTGAGTCCCGGAAGTGGTGCTGTATCCAAGTGACACGTGTGATTCTATCTGCCACGGCACTTGAAACGAACCGCAGGGTTGGTTCGCTGTCTACTGCTGGCCAACTCAGTGAACATATGATTATCTTTCCTTGGCAGCTGAGTAATAACGATTGACAGTTCTTCCCCAAGGATGTCGCTGTCGCGGCTTGTACCGTATGGAAGTGACTTGCATTCTCCATGGCAATCACAGCAATTTCGGCCAACGTTTCTAGTCCTCAAAAGTCAGAACCCGGACCTCCGAGTCTGTCAGCCTCATGCCTCGAACGTTCTTCAATCAATTTGTTGAATGATATTTGCTGATGGCCGCTGTGTAACACGTAAGTGGCCCTGGCCCATTCTCTGGGGCCATCCCTAGCGGATATAAACCCTCATTCCATTGCCATCGAGCTTCGCCCATATCTCATTCTCGTTCCACCCTGAGCCACCATGGCCAATCCCGCTGAAGGGCATGCTAGTTCATCTCTTGAGGTCTACGAGCAAGACACAAACGAGAGACCCGCTTTCATTTTGACTCTCGCAGAGCTCAAGCTATTGAGCATCGCTGGGGTATGTGCAACCGGGTTCCTGATGAATTCTCAATGCCGATGACGCATCACTCTCACTCCCGCAGGTCGGATTTTTCTTGGATGGTTTGTCTTCTGCTCTTTTTTTGCGAATCCCACTTGTGTTCACCCACTTCCCGACAGCCTATGACTTGTTCATCATCAACGTGAGCACAACCACGTCGCCATCGCAAACCATCTTTCTGACTGATATTCTAGCCTGTTGCAACCATGTTGCAATACAGGTTGTACGGAGGAAAGAGTCTTCCAAGCAACCTCTCAGGTCTGTTGAAGGCCTCAGCCAACATCGGTAGTGTCATTGGTCAATTTAGCTTTGGTAAGTGTATACACGGATCTAGCCTCGTCATTTGCAGCACTCAAGAAATATACCTAGGTTACCTCGCGGATGCTCTCGGACGCAAAACCGTCTGTGAGTGCTTATCGCATTCCACAGAGATAACGCCAAACTAACTCACTCAAGACGGAAAAGAATTGATACTGATCATCATAGCAACCATCTTTTGTATCTCCTGTCCAACCAGTAAGTCCTCCTTTTGTCCACCCAAGTTCACGTGCAAATGAATATCTTCCAAAGACGACCTTTCTCCGAATGGTTCCCTGATTTACTTGTCCATGTTCCGCATTATACTCGGTGTGGGTGTGGGAGGGGACTATCCTATGTCTGCCTCGGTCACCAGCGACCGTGCTTCGATCCGTAAACGTGGTACGCTACTAGCGTACATCTTTGCCCATCAGGGCTGGGGGAGCTTGGTCGGGAGCTTGGTCGTGATCATCGTGCTAGCGTGTTACAAGCATGTTATGAATGACTTAGGCGAGATATCCAAGATAGATGGAGGTGGGTAAAGATCAATCATGGCTCCGGTTGCGCTCATGTTTTCCGTCTAGTGTGGCGAATCTGCGTTGGTCTCTCGCTTGTACCTGCCTTTGGCACATTATACCAACGTTTGACGCTCCCCGAGTCAAAACGTTACGAAGAAGCACAGCGTATGCATGCAGAGAACGACTACCAGAAAGAGAAGGACGTGAAAAGTGCAGTCTCGCCCGGCGGGTCGGAGAATGACACGGAGGAGGCTCAACTCCAGAAAAAAGCTCACTTCAACGGTGACCGCATTTTTTTTCTAAATCGATTTAACGCCTCAGACATCATCAGAGTTCGTGGCGTACATGTCCGAATGGCGTCACGCTAAAATCCTCATTGGTACATGTGCTTGTTGGTTCTTGCTGGACATCGCGTGAGTCTTTTCTTCTTTCCGTGGAGTTGGGCCACCATAAACTCATTAATCATTAGCTTCTATGGCATCAATCTCAACCAAAATAATGTGCTTCAGGAGATTGGATACGCTGGTAAAACGGGCACGGCATGGGAGAAACTCTTCAAGATCTCCACCGGAAATATCATCATTACCGCGCTTGGATTCGTACCCGGCAAGTGTCCAAGCTCCGTTTGGTAGTTTGGTTTTTGACTTGGAGTCTCTTTGGTGACCAGGGTACTATGTCACGGTGTTGACTATCGAGAAGCTTGGCCGTAAAGTTATACAAATCCAGGGATTCCTCATGACCGCATTGTTTTGTGAGTTTCCCCTTGTCCAATCGGTGCTACGAACCCGTATGAATTGCATTAGTGGGTATCTTGGCAGGAAGACTTAATTCGTTAGGCAGCGCAGGGTTCATCGTTTGCTTCACACTCCTACAGGTGCGCATATGTCCCAATCATAGCTCCAATGCTATATTGTCACTGACCTTCCGCCCAGTTCTTCTTCAACTTTGGGGCTAACGCGTGAGTCGACTTGATGTACTTTCGTTGCTGGTATCCACTCATTGCTTTTTTACACGCTGCCCAGTACGACATATGTAAGTATTGATGATGGTCTCCTTGATTGTCACTGAAGCGAATGGTACCGTAGTGTTACCCTGCCGAGGTCTTCCCCACGAAGTACCGTGCCTTTGCTCACGGTATATCCGCAGCATCTGGAAAAGCAGGCGCCATCATCTCTGCGCTCGTATTCAACACGCTCACGGCGAATCCATCCGTCGGAACAAGTGGTGTTCTTTGGAGTAAGCATTCCGTTCCCAAACGCCCGAAGTGTGTTCACGTACCTTTCATTAGTATTTTTCGCTTGCTGCTTGCTTGGCGCTGGTGAGTAACTACCGGGCTCTGCATTTTATTACTTGCTCATGATTACATACAGCCTTCACCCTACTCCTCCCTGAGGTTGCAGGGCGCGATCCCGACGCTGTGCTTGCTGCCGAGTTGGCTGAGAAGAGCCAACGTTGAACGAGGACAACGTAACGTCGTACATCATCCCCACTCTCCATCTCGATCCTTCCCCCTTCTGACCAGCCCCGAACTATAACCTCGTTCGAGCTCTGTATTTGCATTCATGTTTCAGGACCCCGAAAGTGCGAAATAAATAACGCCTTATCTACTCTGCGTTATCTCAGTACCCAGCCTACACATTTGCGTTATCGAATGCTTCATCTCGGCAGAGCATTTTTGGCGTGATCGCACTCGATCGAGTTTGACTTGGCGTCCGGCCGGTGTCAGAACCCAACAATATACGTTTGCCCCTTGATTTGCTGATCGTGTGTCGGTATGTCACGATGCACCAAACTAGCAGGGACTGAAACCGAACATGCGTGTACAGACACGAGGCTGACATATCGAGTGAGCTGAGCCGACAAATCGCGTGCAATTTTTTCCGTCAGAATGGAATTACCATTTCACGGAGGCATCACCTTCAGATTCATCATCGTCGCGCCACGGCCCGGTTGCGTGACGACAGAGCAGTACTTATTGCTTCAACTGTTCGCTACGAAGACGACAAACTTGTCCTAACGAATTTGTACCTTTGTACTCAGTAAATCGTGCATGTAAACAAGTGTGTACTGAACTTTCACTTGCGCCATCAGTATACAGTAAAAAAATAACGAACGAATGCAACCCTGCTATCCGGGGTACGATTGAGAACTGCGACATGTGTAGAGATGGTGTTTGATGTGGGATAGACATGGTGTCGTACATGGTAATGCGCGTAGCGCTGGAGGGATGCCTCAAGGAATAGGTGTTTTGGGTAGCGCAGGGGAGGGTAAGTATCATCGAGGAGTATGCAAGACTAGGAAAGGTATCGCAAGAAAGACGGTACAGTCAGATAAACATTATGAACAAAAATGAATGAAATGCAACCGAGATAGGACCGTGATGATGGAAGGTTTGAAGAATAATCTATGCGCTCCGAAGAGGTCCCATGGCTCGGCGTGCAGGTTCGTCGCGTTCAGCAAAGATAGCTCCGGCGCGAAGACCATCCCTGCAAGCCAGGCGATTTTTGGCTGCAGTCTCTCTCCGCTCGCGTCCTTCACGGACATTCTGTACCTCGTCAGAGTCAACCAGCCACGAAGAGTCCTTGCAAGAGACATCGGATGAGGTGTTCTCAGTACTATCGACGGGAGAGACTTTGCTATCAGGCGCGGTCCCTGTGCCACTTCGTTCACCTTCAGATGGCCTATTGTGGTCGTCTTCCTCCCCTTGGAACTTAGCACGCTTAACGCCCTCAATGGAGGCGTTCTCACGGCTGCGATCCCGAGATTTGCGTTTTCCGGCAGAAAACAGTATCTTTGGAGGACAAGCTTCGGCGGCTTCATAATCAGGATGGTCGATAGGCAATTTAGAGGCGGCGATGATCTCTGGAGCGAGTTCATACAGGGGATTATGGAAGCTTGCCTTTTGCCCGCGGCTGCAAGACTGGATGAGAAGTTATACGTGCATGGGTAGGCAACACTCACAAGACATATGTGATGGTTGGCTTCTCCTCGTATCTGGGCGTAGGAGTTCCCTCCCGTTCTAAGGCTTCTCCGACGACTTCTCCCTCGTCGTCACTACTGTCCCATTCGGAGCGTAACTTGACCTTGTTACTTGACTCGACCAAAAAGGGATTGTTTGGAGAATCACGCTCAGGGAAAATTTTGGTGGAACGAGATTTCGTGGGAGTCTTGAACGCGCTCGTGACGAGTGGCGAAGTACGCAGCAGTAGCCTGCGGGGAGGAGTCACAGGAGCATCACATTCCACGGAAGAAGCGCGTGCAGGCTGAATCGATGGCTGTCTCCTCGAGGGCGGGGGAGATACTGGTGCCTTTACACGGTAACTGAGCATTGCAGGGGACGGTGAAGTTTCCTCCGTCTTGTCCGTCTGCGCCACCTTCCTCTCCCCACGAGAAGAACCTCGGCGACCAGTCCAAAATGCGTTCTCGTCTTCCTCGTCTTCGTCATGACCGGGGAGGACGCCAAGCGTGCGACGCTTTTTGCGATCTGGACTTTCGTCTTCGGAGTGTAGGTCGTCGTCTCCTATGCTCGTAGTTCGAGTCGTTTTAACTCGCTTAATACGTTCGGCATAACCGCCTCCGAGATCGTCATCTAGCTCTGAGGAACTACCATCAGATTCATGGTGAGAGACAGAAGAACGCGCACGAGAACGTGTGCGTTTGTGATGTGTGCGTGGCGGGGTTGGGAGGGACGCGACGGAGGCAGAGCGTTTGAGAACACGAGATCGCTCGTCGCGCACGGAATTGGACGAATCAAGAATTTGATTCATCAACATCATAGTACGAAAGAAAGAGAAAAAATCGGAATGGATGAAGAGAACGTTGTGGAAGAAGGCAAAAGACGCGGATGCCGTGCAAGAACAAGAGCGTTGAACGACGACGACCACAACAATGGCCCACAACACACACAAACAAGAACAAATACCCCTATGAGTGGCTTTGTGTGGAATCGTCCCGTAAGTGATTGTATTAGTGGTAGCGTGGGGACCGTACGCGGCAACGAGAGCGACAAGGCCCTACGAATGCTTGCCCAAATTATTGGCGAGATAATGTTGCTAAACTCGCTATCGACCAACAACGGGTACACTGCTTGAAGTTCCGACTCCGATCGACTGGAGAACCAAATATTTTTAACGTTTGTTCCCTCAAGCTGCTCAAACTAGTCCTTTATTTTCGCGCTGACATCCCTCGTTCCCAGCGACCCGGGATGTTGCCATGCAGAATTAAAGAAGCGTGTAATCCTGCACGCACGTCGGGCAACATGATCACTGCCAGCCGTTTTCTCCCTCACAAAGGTTCCCACGATCATAGGTCAAAACGGAATCGCATAAAGGTTCGTCAATACCATCCTTCTCGCAGGTCACCATGAGCGGAAAACTTGCTACAGGTGTGTCTATAATATCGGAACGTTATCTATGCTCAACCAGGTCGTTCAGAGTATGCCTCCTGGAAGAAGCTCCAACAAATCTATGATGCCGAACACACCAGACTTATCTTATCCGACCTATTCGCTCAGGATTCCAGTCGCTTCTCCAAATTCTCAAAGGAATACGTCGATCATACAGATTCCAACACAACATTCCTTCTCGACTACTCCAAGAACTTGATCACTCAGCCAATCCTGGAAGCGCTCCTATCTCTCGCGCGGGAGGCTCAAGTCGAGACCTTCCGCAATAAGATGTTTGCCGGAGAACACATCAACACCTCAGAGGACCGCGCTGTCCTGCACGTTGCTCTGCGTAACTTCAACGACTTCCAGATCCAGGAGGGCGGCGTCGATGAAGTTGCGGGTGTGCTCGCTCACATAAAGGAGTTCTCCGAGGCGATCCGAAGCGGTACCTGGAAAGGTTACACCGGAAAAACCATTAACACCATTGTCAACGTTGGCATCGGTGGCTCTGATCTAGGTCCTGTAATGGTGACTGAGGCACTCAAGCCTTACGCGAAGCGGGATCTCACTGTTCACTTCGTTTCCAACATTGACGGAACCCACCTCGCGGAGACACTTAGGCTCTGTGATCCCGAACGTACCCTGTTCATAATTGCTAGTAAAACGTTCACCACCCAGGAGACCATCACGAACGCAGAGTCCGCCAGGGACTGGTTCTTGTCCTCCGCCAAGGACAAGGCCCACGTTGCTAAGCACTTTGTGGCGCTCTCTACGAACACCAAGGCCGTCCAGGCGTTTGGCATCGACACTTCAAACATGTTCCAATTCTGGGACTGGGTGGGTGGCCGTTATAGCTTGTGGAGCGCGATTGGTCTCTCGATTGCACTGTATATCGGTTATGATAACTTCGAGTCCCTTTTAAAGGGTGCGCATGGTATGGACAAGCATTTCAGGGAAACACCCTTGGAGGACAATCTTCCGGTCCTGCTCGCCGTTATCGGCATCTGGTACAACGACTTTTATGGTGCTCAGACACACGCACTCTTGCCGTACGACCAATACCTTCACAAATTTGCAGACTATTTCCAGCAAGGCGACATGGAATCGAATGGCAAATTCGTCACCAAGGGCGGCCAGCGTGTTGACTATCAGACTGGTGTACGTTTGAAAGCTGATCTTATTACTGTTCTACTGATCTGTTTTCGTGCAGCCGATCATCTGGGGTGCGGCCGGTACCAACGGTCAACACTCATTCTACCAACTCGTCCACCAGGGGACGAAGTTGATTCCTGCCGACTTCCTCGCCCCTGCAACCTCTCACAACCCCATCTCCCACTCGAAGCATCATCGTATCCTTCTCTCCAACTTCTTTGCGCAACCTGAAGCGTTGGCGTTCGGTAAGACAGAAGAACAAGTTCGCAAGGAGCTTGGGAGCAGCGCGAGCGAGGCGCTCGTTAAGAGCAAGGTGTTTGAAGGGAACCGTCCTAGCAACAGTATCTTGTTTCCCCTTCTGACCCCAAGGGTACTCGGCGCGCTCATTGCTTTGTACGAACACAAGATATTCACTCAAGGAGTCATCTGGGGAATCAACTCCTTCGGTCTGTCAAACGTTCTTTCAAGTATCGTTGGCCCGCACTTGATGCACAATTACAGATCAAATGGGCGTCGAACTTGGAAAGGTCCTTGCGAAGAACATCCTATCCCAGCTTGGCCAGCCTTCGGATGTTACCGGGCATGATGGCTCGGTGAGTACTGTGGACACCACTGAAATAGATGCTCACTCGGTGCCCAACAGACTACTGGCCTCATTCACTACTATCAGAAACACAGGAAAGAGTGAACTTTGCCTACGTCCGTGGGATTGTCGATTTACTAGGATCTAGAGGAAAGAATGAAGAAATTGTAGACTATCGTGATGTTCAACTCACTTGCCCATCGATTCGCGTGTAATTTTGATTTTTTGATTTTTTTGTTGTCATCCATAAGCATCATCGGTTGAATATTCTGATGTGGTCATGCCTGCTTGCGTGCATGTTTTGATTTTATCCATCTTGTCTCACGGTCTCATTTATTAGACCGACTCGTAGTAAGCCGAAGAGTATTTTGAACAAACATTCATGCGACAGGTCATCACTGCACTCGCCATCCTTGCTGGTGTTTCAGCTACCAGCATCCAGCAACCTCTCTCCACAGTGTCGGTTGAGAAATCCGACAGTACCGATGAGTACCAGTTCCAGTGGCCGATTCGAAGGGTTGCAGTTATCGGCGCCGGACCAAAGTATACCGCCCCATGTGTCTCACGACTTCAACTCACCATTCACGCACCCCTTTTAGCGGCATAGTTGCATATCGGGAACTGACAGAGGCTGGTCTAGACGTTCGCATCTTTGAACGTGACAGCGTCCCAGGTGGCAACTGGCATTACACAGAAGAAATTCCACTTGATGCACCTGTGCCGAACGCTCCAAGTCCCGTTGCAGATTTTGTGCCATGGGTTCCACCTGCGAGCGTCGATTTGCCATATTCACAAGAATTCCAGGATGATGGCGAGCTTTTGAGGGACCATAGAATGCCGAAGCCGATTTGGGAGTCGTTGACGTCGAATGCGGCGTCGGTATGTTAGTTGATGTTTTTATGGCGTTCTCGAACACTCACTCGTTTGTGTAGCCCGTGCAGCAGGCAAGTTGAACGCGTCGGGTCTGTTCTAGGTGGTAGCCTAACTACATTATGTGTGCTAGTTTCCCCAATGGCCTTGGCCTGCGGGAACCCGATGGGGTATATTATCTTTTCAGTCGCTTTAAACTTGCGAATTAACTCTGGACGTCAGAGGTCTCACACTACCAGATTCGCAACTATGTCCGATCGTATGCGTCTTATCTCGGCATCAACAGCAATGACGAAAACCCTGCCGCTGCCTACAACACCCGCGTTGAGCGTATCGAAAAGCGGATCAACGAAGCTGGACAAGAACAAGGTTGGAGACTTTGGCTCAAGTCTCTTGAACCAACCGAGCGCCATACATACAAGGCTACATGGTGGACAGAGGTACATTTCTGTTTCTGCATGTCATATCGATTGAATGTGATTATCGTATGCATTATACGCGAAGGATTTTGACGCTGTGGTTGTGGCCTCGGGCAAGTTCTACGCACCATCGATGCCCTTCATTCCTGGTTTGGAGGAGTGGGCACAAAGGTTTCCAGAGCTTGTTCGCCACTCGAGACAGTATCGGCGACCAGAAGAATACGCGAACCAGATAGTCCTTATCATTGGTGCATCCGTACGTTTTGTCCGAAAACGGCGTGTTTGTATTGACGAAATATTCAGACCAGTGGATCAGAGATATCTAGGGACTTGAACCTCCAAGCTAGGCAAGTATACCAATCTTATCGGGTGAGCAATGAATGAATGTCTATGGTGTGAACACTTTTAACGCCTCTTTAACATCCAAGCCTGATAGGGGTATGTACCTAGACAACAATCGCTTACGATATCGAGGAATATTAACGTTATTGCAGAAAGCAAAGCGCACAATAGACTGGAAAATTACATACGCAGGATCCCCAAAAACACGACACTCGTTGGTGAGATCAAACAGTTCTTGCCTATACCCGAGGGGTCTCCCATTCAATCTGGTCTCGTTGAACTTAAGAACGGTACCGTGAGCTGATTCTACTAGAGAGGTATTTTAATGATTGATACCATGTCTTAGATCCTGTCTGGATTCGAAAGTGTCATACTTGCAACTGGGTTCCGGTACTCGTTCCCGTTTTTGCCACAGTACTATGACGGCGCAACGTACGCCCCCCACGAAGACTCTGCTAAAGTAGTGTCGCCATTCCTCCCTCTGGATGGCTCGCACGTCCGAGAATTGTATTTAGACATGTTTTACATCCATGATCCTACCCTCGCGTTCATCGGAAGTTCGTGACTATTCTTACTGTCTAACGTTTGTTTATTCGAGGATGGCAGTGAATTCGGGCGCACAGTTGTTCACCCTTTCAGATTACTCGACGCTCGTGCTGGCCAAAGTCTGGTCCAACACGGCCAAACTCCCCAGCATCCAGGTGATGCAGGCGTTACACGAGAAGGAGGTAGAGGCGCGCGGAGGATACGGAAAGCACTTTTTGTTCCTGGGCGGGGAGCGGCTTCCAGGCAAGCTTCCCTGCTTTTCCTGGTTTTACTGTATACTTGACCGTGCTACAGCCCGGATTAAATATCTAATTGGCTGGCTGAATGAAGCAGCGGTCAAGCACGGCGGTAAACAGGTTCGTTGAGTACATTGAATACCATCCGTCGATCTCTGACGAACTCCGCAAGGTCGATGGACCACCGAAATAGTATGTCATTAGGTTTCAGCGATTTCTGAGAACGACTGATGCGCTTCGTAGTGCCGCAGAGGTTCTCCGTTATTGGCAAATGGTTCGATATGGAGGACCGCTTCGCACGATGCCGAAGGTGGATGAAGGGTTGGTCGGACTTGAACTTGGAAACGAGTATGACGTGTTCTTCAATGACGACGATTGGTAGTTAGAGGATGTGTATTACCTTACGTAATCGCATGGTGGAAGGGGCCATGGCCAGTTGTCCTTTGATCTTGTGAATCGAGTCCAAGCACGATCGACGTCGCGACCGTGAGTTGTTCGTGGACATCGACGCTTTAGATCGTGCTCACTCGATACCAGTGTCATGAGCCAGCCGAGTCTTCCAACACCACCAGAACGGCAGCCAACGCCCCAGCCCGAACCAAACGTACACCAACCACAGTCACCAATCCAGGCGCAAGCTCAAGTACCGACGCCACCCGCTGCAACAGAAAATAACGTCTCGCTTGTCAGCGCCATCAGCATCATCACAACCGCCGTCTCCCCGTCACAATTGAACCAACAACTGAAAACATTCGCGCCCAAGGAAGTGCGGGACGTAATCCTCGCGAGCCTGCTGCCTGACGGACAAGATCCCTTGAGCGTCCTGGACATCCAAACAAACACGCTTGGTATACTCCATATCTTGTGCGTCGTGTCCTTTCCCGCCCCCTGACCTCGGTCATGATGCATTGCCAGAGCCGCGCGGATGAATACGACGGGCGCACCCAATGTTCCATGGGAATACGTGGTAGAATTCTGCCGAGCGTTCGCTCCAGATCAAGCGCGGTATGCACCTGAAAGAGGTCGGGTCGGGTTTTCATTATCAGCTCGGTTCATGATCTCACATTTTCATTTCAGTCACACTTTTTGCAAATGGAATTCTATTACTTGCCGAAGCTGCGGGAAACGTAAGTTAACCCCCCTCGTCAGGCAGATGTCTGATTTCGAACCATGGGCAGCTTGCGCTCGCTCTTCCTCCCCTGTTTGATTTATTGATTAGATATGCGCCATCCCTCTCTCATCTGACGACTGTTCATCCCATATTTCTGAAAGTAAGGGCAATCTTTATGCTATCTCCAACTTTGATTCTAAACGAGGTCTTAATAGACATGCGTATCAACACGACAGTTCACCGCAGCACTCCCTGTTCTTGCACATCCAATTACAACAATAGACATTTCGATTTCGGACTTGCATTACAACGACAACTTGGTGTACCATTATGCAGGGGGTATGGTGTATGCTGCACTCAAACGCTGGGCTGAAGCACGAGAGTTCTTCGAGATTTGTGCATGTAGTCCTGGCTCGGTTGCCGCAGCCATTCAGATGGAGGCGTTCAAAAAGCTGGTTCTCGTACAGCTCATTCATGAGGGCAAGGTAGACGCTGCCCCTTGTACAAAGCTCTTGTTGATGGCCTGCGACAGACGACACCACCGCCAAAATACATTCATCCAGTGCTACCTCGGCTTCTCAAGGGTACGCCTTATTCGGCGTTTGTAAACGCTTATCCAGATCAAAGGGCCGAATTGCGTGCGATTACGGAGGGCGAAGCAATTTTTACTACTGTTCGTATACCATCTGAAATTTTTTTTTACCAGCATGCTGATTGAGCCTGAGATAGGAAAAAACACTTGGGTTGATATTTCAGGCGCTGGAACGTGCGCCTAAGTGGTCGATTAAAAAACTGACGGCGACTTACCTCACACTCCACTTGTCTGAAATTGCAAGGGCTATCGGGATTGAAAACTTGAACGAAGTTCGGGCGTTAATTCTCGATATGGTAAGAGGCCTCAAGCACATGTGTTCGGCAGCTGGCTCAATGCGGAGTAGATTGCATCCTCGGAAATATTTGCTGAATTATCCGAGGATAGCACGGTTTCTTTCTTTGATCCACCTGTCACATTTAAGAAGGCCGACGTGGATACAGTCCTTGCACAAGCTCAAGAACAAGCTACATTGTTAGCAAGTCTAGAGCGAGAAATGGCAAGAAGCAAAGAATTCTTGATCAAGGTACGCGTGTCATTTTGATACTTCAATTCCGAGCGATGTGGCACATGGGCCACACCATTCGATGCTGTTTATAACGCCGTTCTTGATTCATTATATATTCACGCATGCGCTATGATTATACTTCGTGCTTGTACTGATTCGCCACGTACAGGCTGTTAAAGGCAAGGAAGAAGCATCCTGGGGTGCCGTGGACGATGACTCGGGAGACCGGTTGGGACCGGTTCTTGGCTGGGCCGATGACATAGGCTTTACTTGACGCACCGCATGATCACTACAAGATTTTGTTTCTGGTTCTAGGATCTCGATTGCAATTCGCTTGTTTGCAATAATCAAGGACCGAATAACATCCACCAAAGATATTTGCTGACAGAAGGATGACTCCCACTTGTATGTCATCACAACGCCTCACCAGATCGTACCTTCGAACTGTCTCCTTGTCCGAGATTTTCGATGGGGCATTTGAAAGCTTCACGCCAATCAGTCTCTGCCTCATCCGGCGGCCGGGATTATCACTGGTAATGAACTTGTGCGCGAATGCTACGTATGGGGTGATGGGAAAAACTGGGTTGCAGTTTCAGCCAGAAATAACAATCATATGGACGGACAACGTTTCGTCGGTGTTGGTTGGCCACTTAATGCTATCTGATAGTGCAAGGTGTTCATGAGAGTTGAAAGTCACATCTGTTCTCATGGTTGTCTTGTCGTTGAAGCTTTCGCGGGAGCAATCGTAGCGTACTTATAGGTACGCCAGGTCCTGTTAGCGTCGCCAGCGCACGAATAAAGGAAGAGAAGCTGCTGCGGTTGGGGTACCACGCACGCGCTCCGTCCCTGTTTCAGTCGGTTATCCTCGTGTCACATTTACATCCCCTTGTGTTCACTTTGTTTGAATGCAGATGGGAACGGTATACAATATGCTCTATCATTATGACATACAGATAACCAGCGAAAAAAGACGCAAACGACAGGTTTACTTGGAGAAACCGTGATACTTGGCAACAACGTCCCAGAAGCCTTTGCCCTGGAGAGACGCGATTTCCAATTCGAGCGGAGAAGGTTGACGGGAGCCGTCCGTACCCGCAAACGTTCCAGCACCCCAAGAAGAGCCTAGGACAGGAATAGAATAAAAAATCCAGTATTAGATTAGACTCCTGATGAAAGGCGAAATGAGCTATCGACGTACCGCCGTGGATCTCGGTCAAGTTGGAAAGTTGGGGGAAGGTGTTCTTGTACCCGAGAGGAACGTAAATCATCCCGTGGTGGACGAATGTGGAGAGTGTGTTGGAGACGGTAATTTCCTGTCCACCGCCCTGGGTACCAGTGGAGACAAAGACACCGCACATCTTGCCGGCAAGTGCGGACTTGCTCCAGAGCGGGCCGGTTGCATCCCAGAATGCCTGTAAACGAATGAAGAAACGACACGTCCTGATTCGAGGGGACGTACCTTCCACTGGACAGGGAAGTTACCATAGCGAGTGGGAACACCAAACAGGAAAGCGTCGAAGTTGACGAGGTCGTCTGGGAGGAGGATAGGGTAGTTTGGGCGCGGGGGTGCCTTGACGAGCTTCAGGATATCATCGGAGAGGGTCTCTTGGATTCTACAAACAGGTTTGTTGACAAGACGCGTGGAGACATACGAGATGAACTTACTGGTAGATCGTAGCGCTACCACCAGCGTTGGCGACGCCAGTCTTGACGGCCTCGGCGACTGTACGAAAACATCGGTCTTAAATTCAAGAAGATAGAAAGGTTCGTACGTTTGGCAATATGGCCGTAGAGGGAGTAGATAACAATGGCAACTCGGGGAGACGACATGGTAGCCTCTGTAGAATGAGAAACGGTTGGTTTCAAGGAAAGTAGTGGTGCGGGCGAAGTTGCGGGGACGGATAATGAAGATGGTTTGGATGCGTCAGCTTTTGTATCTTTCGGTGCCGACTTTGGCTCCGAAAAGTTATCTTTCTGGCGTTTTCCAGGAAAACACATTCCAGGGAAATTTTACAAAGATAAGACACGAGAGTGTGAGGATATGGAGGCAGGAGAAGGAGGTCGACGAGCTTGTCTCAGGCGTGGGAGGGCGTATCCAGTCACGGCCGGCGAATGGATACTGTCGACCACATGATCTGCTTTTATAGTACGAGCGGTGTGAGTGACGAGGATTACCAGACGCTAATAGTAACCAGAAACGCATACCTGAAGCATAATCAAATTTGTGTTACATCCGGATGGGATTTCTCACCACAGGGCCGAACGTTGGAAAGTTCATCCAAACTGAGATCAGCTCCGTGAACGGCACGGTGTCGCTCGCTAAATGGCTGTGAAGAAAAGACGACATCCGGTGAGCTGCTGAATGATGAATGAGAATATTTTGAAGTTCGTGCGGATTATTACGCAGGGACTTTCTCATGGCATGATACCAAGAAGGAACTCGTTCCAAAACGAGTCTCCACTTCCTTTGCGTCGCCCAGGGAAGCGCACACATCGAAAAACTGAATGCCGCATGTATCTCGTCCATAGGCAGGTCAGTAATACTTGGCCGAGACACCCACAACTCCAACTTCAAGGCATGAGCCACGAGGAGAACCGTGGCACTGAGTCAACCATCTCCCGAAAATGGGTTCACATTCTCGAGATTTATCATGCAGTACCTCTTTCGACCCAAAGAGAGTGCAAATTTAACTCTTGGTCGCCAAGACAAGTATCGGTGGCCGATTCGTCCTGCTATTGCTTGGACGATTCTCGCAGCGTGGCCGCCTGAAGGTACCGCATGCTCGAATAAACCCATTTTAGTCTTCATTCGACCTACTCCGACGGCACTAATGCTGATCAATCCAGGCGACTATCAAGGTGATGGTGGTATTTCGCTGTCCCTTCCGCTTTCTTGCTCTCAGATGTCATACGGGCCATCCAAACAATGAACGTGCTGACTGTATGGCGTGCGGCCGGAGGCCATTGAAGTCCGTCTCGTGGTGTCTGGATGACTATGATGCATGACATATCCATGATCTCCTAAAGTCCCAATTTCAAAAGTGACCTGCCTTCATAAATTCCACTCCTCGCCACCAAACCCCTCACAGCGTTTGCACTAACTCGTTTGCATCATGTCTTCTCCCAAAGTCGCCATTATCATTTACTCGATGTACGGCCATATCGCCAAGCGTGAGTTTACTATCTTACGTCCACTCTGCTTACCCATGAGCATTAACAATGCTCCTAGTTGCAGAGTCCGTGAAACAAGGAATCACGGAAGCTGGCGGCACGGCCACTATCTACCAGTAAGTTTAAGTTAGATCTGTTCCATCGTCGTGTATTCAGCTCTCCCAGGATTCCAGAGACTCTGTCGGATGAAGTGCTAGCCAAAATGCATGCACCTCCTAAACCGGACTATCCCATCATCAGGCCCGCCGAACTTCCCTCCTTTGATGCATACTTGTTCGGTATTCCTACTCGTTATGGGAACTTCCCTGGTCAGTGGAAGGTTAGTTTCTCTGATCCGTTACCCCGCTCGATTGGACGTCCCCGATGCTAATTTTGTCTCGCTTTCTCAAGGCATTCTGGGATGCCACCGGGGGACTTTGGGCCAAAGGTGCTCTTGCTGGCAAGTTTGCTGGTGTATTCGTCTCTACTGGTACACCTGGGGGTGGTCAGGAAACGACTGTGATCAATTCGCTTTCTACTCTCTCTCATCATGGCATCATTTTTGTCCCCCTTGGCTACAGTCGCACTTTTGGTATTTTAGGCAACATGAACGAAGTGCGCGGCGGTACGTTTCTAGTCATGTACATTGCGATTTGTTACTGATATGCACTGTAGGCTCGCCTTGGGGAGCGGGTACTTTCGCCGGCATCGATGGCTCTCGCAATCCCACGGCTCTTGAACTTGAACTTGCCAGGATCCAAGGCAACGGATTCTGGGAGGTTGTTTCGCGGTACAAGTTCTGATCGGCTCCAATCGTTTGCTTCTCGGAAGCGCGAAAACTACGTGCATATTTTAGCTAATTGTCCTGTATGATGGAACTTGCATGAGAACGAGATCGCTTAGAGACATGTGTTGCTCAGCGTGAGACAAGAACAGCTGTATTTTCATCCGTTTGCATAAGGTGTGGAAGACACTGGAGAGGGGGCGGGGTAACGTAGAGCGTTGGATCGTCGGTCCGAAATTTCAATGGAATGTGTGAACCCTCGGACTCTGTTTGCCGCATCGGCTAACATCAAAATCTGACAAGCTCAAATACCAATGCAAAAGGAGTTGAAGTTAGTACAGCGCATACCTAGACTGGTATGGATCGATAACGCCATCATGTCGCCATGGTGTTGAAGTTCTTCCGAACCAGAGGTGTCCAAGTTGAGGGTGAATGTTCGCTCGCTCTTTCCGATCGCACAGATATCGCAATCGAATATGACACTATTGATCCATCATGGGGTTTAGATGACGCTAAGTCCATACTAGCGGCTCACATGTAACAAATCCAGTAAGACCGGAACACCTGTTCTTCCTTGTTGATGGCAGATACGTGAATTTCCCTTAAACCATCCTCACTTTCCCTGCATATCTTGCTACCGGCAGGGAGCGGTCGTGGTGTGATGGCAAATTTGCAAGCGAGTGGGCGCAACCGTTGACAATTAACGTGAGCCGTGACAAATCCCGTTCAGGCGGAACTCGCTACCTGGACTACTTGGTATGTATCACCGATCGGAATATGTTTTCTGATTCATCATGGATCAGATTCAGGGGATCAGCCTGTCAGATTGGTACGTGCCCCGTGACAGCGTCTGTTTGGGATCTTGGCGGTTCTGCCGTTTGCTACTACACCGGTTTCATCATTTCCGCCTGCCACCGCGAATTCTCGTGTGTGCCAATTGTGCTTTTTTGTGCATGCTTACCGTGATCATCTGTTTCAGGCAGATAATCGTGTCCTTTCTGTGCCAGACCTGGTAGTAGCAAAACACTGCCTGCAACTCTGGTGACACAATGTCGCCATCTTGGCTCCAGTTCGCCAGGGTATAAATACCAGCTCAGTCGTCCCCAATGACCCCCATCAAGCACTGATATTCTTTCCTATCAACTCTTGAACAACACTCATCTCTCTGTTTGACATGTCGTCGCCAAGGGTTGCCATCATCATCTACTCCATGTACGGCCACATCGCCCAGCGTGAGTTTACGGCTATCCATTCTTGACGACTTTCTGACCACCCTCTTGGTGCGTAGTCGCCGAAGCTGCCAAGGAGGGTATCACGAAAGCTGGCGGCTCTGTCACCATTTACCAGTCCGTCGATCTCCTTCGCACGCTCCTCATGATTAACTCATCGATTTGAACACGTTTAGAATTCCCGAGACCCTCTCGGCCGAAGTCCTCGCCAAATTGCACGCTCCTGCTAAACCAGCGTATCCCGTCATTTCCGTAGAGGAACTTACCAACTTTGACGCCTACCTCTTCGGCATCCCCACGCGTTACGGCAACTTCCCTGCTCAATGGAAGGTGAGCTTATCCTGTCATTCGTGGACTGATCAAAATAGATTCTAATTGCGCTTCTTGCGACAGTCGTTCTGGGACGCTACTGGCGGGCACTGGGCCAAGGGCGCCCTTGCAGGCAAGTTTGCCGGTGTGTTCGTCTCCACCGGTACACCAGGCGGTGGACAAGAAGCAACCGTTCTCAACTCTATCTCCACCCTCACGCACCACGGTATCATTTTTGTCCCGCTCGGTTACAGCCTTACCTTCCCCCAACTTGCCAACTTGACGGAAGTTCACGGTGGTGAGCAGTTACTTATGGCATCTGCACCGTCAAATGATTTCATGATGTTATGTGTCTTCGTATCAATCAGGATCGCCTTGGGGTGCTGGTACTTTTGCCGGTGCGGACGGGAGCCGCCAGCCAAGTGCACTCGAAAAGGAAATCGCCGAAAAACAGGGTGAAGGGTTCTGGAAGACCGTCTCCAAGCACAAGTTCTGAAGGGGTCTTTCTTCACGAGTACTACAACTACAATATGTACCTTAAGAGTAAGAATAGCAACATCGATTGATATCACGGTAATGTTGTAGAAGTTGGTTGGCGGAAAAGCGTAAAGCAAGTGTTGAACGTTGAACTCGGAACATCATGTTACATCAGTTCATCCACAGAGTATGGAGGGACCCCATCTTCAATGGCCTTTTCCTGGCGATCGAACCCCTCGACATGGGCTTCCGTCACCTCCGCTATCTGTTGCGGAACTTTTCGACAAATCAAGGAAATCAGTGTCCAATATCAACAGCTACACCGGGGTAGCGGATAAGACAGAAGGTTATTATTGGGGCTAACCAGGTTCTGCAACGGCAGGCAGGACTCGCCCGACGGTGCCTTGTATCCTTTCCAAGCGTTGATTGATCGTACTCACAAATCTCTACGCGAGGAAATGACATGATAGCAATAATAGAAGACCAGTTAATCTTTTGACTTCTTGCCATCTGCGACTTTTCTTGAATGGCCGCCTGAGCTTGGCAAAGTCTGATTATGCTCTCTAGTCGGAATCATCGGTGATGATGGGAGGGGGTGACTCACATGTATACAACCGCCTTCCTTCCTCACTTCTGTCCTCTTGGAATTGAGGTAACTGTCCAACTTCGCTGAAGAGAGCGTGGTTATCGTCAACCATGGCAAGCCGCACAAAAGTGAGGAAATCGAACCGTTGGGCAGGCATGATATATAAATTCGACACTCGCAGATAGGTTCGTGAAATCCGCTCAGCGAGCATACTCACTTTGAGCGGGCCCATCATTTGGGCATACATCGCGTGTTGGGTCCAGTCTAGCAAGGCACTGGTGAGCTATGGTTCAACGAAAGGCTCCTGGGTTGGCACGAGGATGCGCCTACCAGAAAGCGAAACGACCATCTCGGAGCTTGCCTCGATGTTGTTGACACAAGAGGTTACTTGGGGTTTTATCACGTCGTTGATAAGCGATGCAACGTTGCAGAAGAACTGTGTCATTTGCGAGAATTGGGCACGGAGCTCCGTGGTACCACGGGCATTGTAGTGGTTGTGAGGGTGTAAACAAGGGACATAGGTACTCGTGAAGGCCTTGACAGCTTGCATGAGCACAAGCAAGATTTCTTTCAAGGTGGCATTCTCCAGAGATAATTTCGTCATGGATGCGATCGTCTGCGATTTCGCGCTGGCCTTCAATCAGGCGTGAGCATGCATTGTCGTACGACTCCCGTGCTGCTTCGAGATTTGCGCGCGTTTGATCAACCTACAGAGAAAATCTGCAAAAATATGCATCGCCAAACGTCCGTTCGGTTGGCTGTCTCGATCGCTACTCGCTACAAGAACTTCGTCACACCACATCGCTCAGCAGAAATAGGGAGTACATACCGTGTAACTAGCCGTAGCTGGGACATTCTTTGGGGTTCCAGGACCGTTCTCAACGTTTTCTGTTTGCTGCAGAATAAGACTGCATCGCGTCACGATTGCCTGGAGGTCTTTTGTCATCTTCTTTATCGCTACTTTGTGTTTTCTGAACGCTTCGTCGTCACACTTGGTGGTCCTCGCCACTCTGTTGATTTCTTTGTGATGGGAACAGCCTGCTCCATGGTAGGCAGAAGCTCAAAGGAGATAGGTTTCCTTTCATCAAGGCGATCTAACATTCTTTCCAAGCTCGCTTCTACGTACAAGCCGCCGCTCCTCTTATCCTGCACAGGTGGGGACACTATGTAAGTGGAGAACGTAAGCTTCCATACAAAACACATACTGAGCCACGCATGTTGTAGTCAGGTTTCCCACCAGGTCCGCCAGTGATCAGGAGATCCAAATCAGAAACGAGATCGAGGACCCGCTGGGTGAGAGAAACTTTGGGATCACTCAATGTTGTACCAAAACGACTGCGCCATTTCCTGCGTATGCCGTCAACCGATCACCGTATATTCAGTTTGGTCTCCTGAGTTTGGAGATAATGATCCTTGTTTTGGCCGTACCAAAGAAAGCGTTTATTGGAGCCGTGATGGAACTGGTTAAGCTGTCTACTACATGCATGCCGACTATTTCCCAGCTAGAGAAGCATCCAGATTAAATCATTAGAGACGGTACAGGAACTCACCCAGACGGTATGCTATCAACAGCGATCTTGAATTCTTGTTCTGCAGTTGCATATGACTGGATGGCGTCGTCAGTCATTAACTTGGCACCCCTAGTAGGCTGTCTCTACACTTTTCATCAACTCGGACGTCACTTGAGCTTCTTGAGCCAGTTTTTCCTCTTGTTTTGCTTGTTCCTGAAGGATAGAAAGATGGACGTCGTTCCGTTCAGTCGTTTGTTCTACGCTACCAGTCTACTTTTATACAGTAAAGTATGGACAGCATAAATGCTTGAACATTATAAACTCACCCTGTAAGTCGTACACTCCAAGATCTCCTTAGCAAGCGCAGAAATCCTAACGAATGCCCCTTCACACGTCCGCGAAGCGCCTCTGATTCATAGTCAACAATTACAAGAATCTGGTCATCGAATTCATGGAGGAACGTACATGCATATGTTGGTGAGTTCCGAATTGAATCAAGCGCGTTTGGAAGTAGATATTGCATCTCCAAGGGGTACGGACTCTGATTGATGATCGTCACGGCCCTTTTGATCGGCTCAGGTAGCTGACTCGACGCGTTATTGATTCGCGTCATTTGGTGGGAAGCTGTCTCAAACGCACTATAGCCATCTCCTACCATTTGTTGGAGGCACGTCTTGAAAGAGCTAGGGTACTTCGCATACGTGAATCTAGCAGGCCTGTTCGCGGAGAGGAGCGCTGCGAACACAAGAACTAACCATAGGACGACTCAGCGACGAAGGGAGAGAAAAAAAACAACGGACAAAATCGTTTGCGCTGGAAGCAATGACCACGAGCGAACCAAAGAGGGCAACGGATAGTGGGGCAGGGTGGAGGAGATCCCCCCCAGTTGGTATTACACCACCTGCTAAGAAAAGTTGAAATGTTGCAGCGCGACAAAGGTAGCGCCACGTACACCATCCGTCTGTCCTCATTAACATCCTTGCCTTTGGATATCTGTGAGACTGCATCGCGCACTGAAATCAAGTCTGAGGATGACATAACAAGATGAGTTCGCCGTAAACACGCTATGAGAGTATTGGATGAGTTGTGTGGTGTGATCCAGATTCCAGAAATGATGTAGGGTTGGAGGTCTAACGTGCTTTCGGCGATTTACTCAACACTGTAGACGTCTTCGAATCTGGGACGTGCCAAGGAGCGCCGGCAGAAAGAGCCGAGTGGTGTACACGAGGCGAACGACTTGAACTCTGGGTTCGTGCGCATGGTTGATCAACTTGAAGAGGACACCCAGAACAGCTTCAGGTCGACGATTGTGACATGAAGAGAAAAAATTCTCGGATGGTAGGGGCGCAGGGTCAGTGATAGGGTGATACCAGCTACCTGGAAATGAAGTTGACACTGGTAACACGTTGTATATACGTATGTATGTAACTGATCCTGCCAGCGTCAAATTGTGAAGGACCCGGGGATGCTAGTCGACCTCGTGTTTTCTCGTCGGGCACGAATTCTAGGCTAATCCAACCCCGTGAAAACGAAGCGAGCCTGATATACACTCCGTACGTGAGTGCATCATGATAGCCCAAGTCCGTTGCTGTAAACATTGGATTTCATTCAGCGACCACGATAAAGTTATGTTGCCACTAGGAGCTCGATGCAGCGCGACTACAGTAGCAGGGATTGAGGCCATGAACGCTTCCGCCGGCTACTTAGCATATCAGACATGGTCCGTCATCGCCAGAGTTGCCCATCTCAGCAATGCGACGGTTGACCTCAGCAATTTGACGTTGCACTTCGTCATGTTTTCGCTGGGCCTCTTCCCTCAGCTGGCGCTGCCTTTCGCCATCTCTGTCCCTCTGGGCCTGTGCCTCGCGGCGCTGCTCCGCCAACCGTTCTTCCATCTGTCTGATACGAGCCCTCCCTTCTTCGCTTCCTACTTCTTGGGCATGGCGTTTTTCCTCAAGCGTCCTCTCCAATTTCGCCCGATCAGCATCAACACATGTTATCCTCCCCTCCAAGATCTTGCGTTCTTGTCCCGCATTGGCCGCCAAGACTTGATTGCTGAGCCTTACAGCCAGCTCCACCTCTTTCTTCAATCCCGTCATTTGCTGTTCGTGTTTCTTCTGCATCTCTTGCATTTCAGCTGCAAGCAACCTACCAGCAGACGTGTCCCCGAGTTTTTTGCCATCTTGTAACTCTACCTGGATCTTCATCGTCACTGCCTCAAAATTAATGAGCTCAGACATGATCTGGTGCGCAGATGAGAGCGTGTTCGTATGACGGCGCATCTGTGCCCCAGCATCAATAAGGGCCTTGAAAGCCCCGTTCTTCAAGTCTGCCTCTCGACGATCCCCCTCCCCTGCACTAACACGGGTCCAGTTCGTAGTGACGATACGAACATTCTTAAGGTTCTCTTCACCACAAAGGCTTCGGAACATTTTAAGGTTCTTTCGCGAAACACCGCCTACTCGGGGATCCGAAACACGGTGCATGTAAATGATCCCATTGAGCCTCTTCCTCTCGCTACAAACGGATAGTCAGAAGGCTGACAAGGCAGATTGATACAGGCGCACTTACCCGCTCTCGGGCTCTAGGAATTGCACGATTTTCTCGAGAATGCTAGTATCAGTGACTCCTTCCCTGGAGTCATCAAAGCCAGGAGTGTCGATGAGTACGACTGAACGACCGCTTCGCTCATCAACGTAGTTGGACGATCGAATGTCAAGTGTTTCGGACTCTTGACCATGACCAATATGAATATTGTCATCGTTGGTAAGAAGCTTGACGAACTGAATGTCGTGAGTATGGACTTGCGGTGGGACAACTAGAAGATCACTTACCGTCGACTTTCCTGGGAGGTGGACATGGATGTGAATGCGTGTGCCCATATTCAATGCATACGGCGGTCAGGATAACATACCAGTACCGGTCGCGCCCATAACCCTACATCACATTAGCTCTGGCGGCGAATCCGTAAAGCGAGCGGTATACGTACGCCACTGTGATAGATTGTAAAATCTCCATGGGTGAAAAGAGATCCGTAGTATGTTTGTGGCCAAGGCGAAATGGGATGCCGCACTTTCTATCTCGCAAAGGACCGGCCAACGTGATACAGTGTAGGGAGTATTCCAGGTCGCATTTTCAGGAATAGGTCTCAGGTTTTCACGGCCTCGTCACGGTGGACATGTGTTTGCTAAAGTTCGCCGTCAGCGAGATCGCAATGACGATCTGATCATAGGCTATGTCAATGGTGTGGCGCCTCACAATGACGGCCTCGTCTACGAGGCAACGTTTTGGGGTGCTGGCATGGTGATTTTGCCGGCATGCATCTGGAATGATCATGTAGTTTTTAAATTAATACAGCATAGTGGGCGTACCAAACTTTCGATGGTCGCTCTGAATCAGCGAATCCAAAATTAATTGTACATTGGCGCAAACATCCGCGATCATTGAACTTGGAACGGCGTTGAATTGACGTTCACTCGCTTGGTATGGTGGCATGACTCATACACGTTGTGTTTGGCGTCAATTCAAGTCACCATCCATCCACATCGTGCCCAAGTTCAGGCGGTGTTTTAGTGCATTCCGACCAATCTTTACCACCAGTGCTGTAAATATTGTCTACTATTTTTGGTAAGAAACCTGTTGGAGATCAGCCCGCCTACTGGGTACTTGTTTTATTAGCTTTGTTTCGTACACTTTCACTACGTTACTATATCTGGACACTCGTACGGTGACATTCGTTTACTACACTTTCCACCACGTCGACTGGAGGAAAGGTACCTTCACTTACATTCATTTACTTGTATTTGTCTTACGACTACCCACAGACGTGCTCCATAGAGCTCTCATATTCTTTGAGTCCTGGAGAAATTGCTTCCTTTGATTTCTTTGACTGGAACAGGGAAATTGGTGATGCTAGATGGACGGTTGCTAGTGCTGAACAACGTGCATGTATGTGCAAGGAGAGCATCAAACAGGCAACCATGGTTGCTTTGCAATGCATCAACAACAAAGTTGCACAACTTAGCATGCTTGAAGCTACTGTCTGCACACAGAAGGTGACACTACAAGCAAGCTTGATGCATGGATAAGCACAATGGATCTGATTAACATCTATTTAGACCCTACTTGTCAGGTCGCTCGCTGCAAAGAGCAAAACATTCATGACTCACCATCTACCTACTGCACAGGGTTTTGCACGGAGTGTTCTGAGTTTTGGGAGGCTAATGGTGTCGGAAGCGAGGTTAAATTGGCTATTGGTACAGCATGATCCGGGAGCGTTGCAGGAGACGTTGGATTTAATCGCTCAGAGCGACCTTAGTGAGGTTAGTACGGTCTTGGGGGTAGAGGACATGGTGTAATATAATCTAACAATTTCTATCGCGGATGCGTCGCTCTTCGCTTCAAGGCGTCGCGGAATGTCTTTCAAACTCCTCACACCGTTTTGTAAGTACGGTAGTACATCTAGTCTCAACATCCAACAATTTCAGGTTGCAGGGCCTCACCAGTTGACCAGAGCGTTAACCATTGTGTATACCCCATCCTTCAGCTTCTTGCGCGTCGACTTGGCCGCCTCCTCCTTTCTTACTTCCGCAACCCGTATCTCTCCCTCCAATCGTTGCACGTCTAGTTTCAGTCGCTCCATCTGAAGTTCTGTTTCTTTGTTCTCCAGCATACGTGCCGTGTTCTTTTCAATCTGTCGGAGCCGTTCCTTGCGCTCCTTGACCAACTCTGCCAGTAGCTCGTCCAGTGCTGTCGTATCCTCCCGGCCTTGAACCGCGGGTCTTTCAAGAGTCGGGCTACAGTCCCCATAACTAGACCATTTCTTTGGCGAACGACTCCGTGGGTTCGTCGGATCTTCGCATTGCGCAGTCTCCAAAACCCCAGAGACCTCTCCTTTCCTTTCGTATGGTCGGGTAATCCTCTCATGTTTCCCCTGCTCTACAAGAGGACGAGCGTGTGCCAACATGACCTCCAATCTCCTCCGATCAGCACTAGCGCGCCCCATTTGTTCTTCGAGGGCCTTGTGCTCTTGCTCCAACTCGGCCCTCAGAGCGCGGTCGTTATTCTGCTCCGCGTTATCTATCTCACGTTTCAGATCAGCTAGCTCCTGTTCATGTTTTTTCTTCATCCCTAGCATCTCTGCGGCAAGCACCCTACCAGCCGTCGTGTCCACCAATTTCTTCCCATCCCGTACTTCTTCCTGGATCTTCATCGTCACCGGCTTTAATGGAACGAGTTCGGATATAATCTGCCGTGCAGAGGCGAGAGTGTTTGTGTGACGACGCATCTGCGCTCCAGCATCGATAAGTGCCTTGAATGCGCCTTGTTTCAGGTCTGTCTCTCGATGGTCTCCTTCCTCCTCACTGACGCGACCCCAGTTTGTGGTGACGATGCGAACGTTTTCAAGGATTGCTTCTCCACAAAGTGAGTGGAACATCTTGATGTTTTTCCGTGATGTGCCGCTGACTCGCGGATCCGAGATACGATGCATGTAGATGATGCCATTGACTTTTATCTGCTCGCTTCGTTTCATGGTGATGAGTGTCGACAAGGCGAGCTCACGACAGCATGACTTACCCACCCTCTGGCTCCAGAAACTGTATGATTTTCTCGAGGAGGTCGGTATCAGTGACACACTCTCTGGAGTCATCGAAGCCGGGCGTGTCAATAAGCACAATGGGACAACCAGTCTGGTCAATATAGTGAGCGGTCTGGACTCCGAATGTTTCGGACTGCTGATTATGACCGATGCGAATTTTGTCGTCGTCGGTAAGAAGATTGATGAACTAAATAGACAGCCGTAAGTATTACAGGTGGATTTCCAAAGCACGCACCGTTGACTTTCCTGTCACAGGGAGCACCAAGTTGGAGTTGAGCCTGCTTCTCACATATCGCCAAGGTAAACATACCTGTCCCGGTCGCGCCCATGATGCTACGGGATTTAATTTGGATCAACTCCGAGTCGCCTCAAGCAACCAGAATGTCCTACATACATGATAATGGCAACGGAGCTCTCTTTCTCAGATAATGGCTTCATCAGCAAGAGAGCGTTTCGGTCACGACAAAAGGTGAAAGTTCAAGGCGGAAGCGCACTAGAACACACATTTATTGCACTATCAAACGTAACACCCTGTTTGACACTTATCGTCCAATAGTCGCACCAAACCATCGTGTTCTGGGAGGTCTGATGATCATAAGGCGTGGCCGTTGCGCCCAAAGTTAATTCACCCACGAGGCACGTATGTATGACTAGATGAGTCAACGGCATATTGAACTTAAGTGGCGATAATCACTCCCACCTGCTCGAAATAGATAGGTTGGCTCGTAAGTGCCCTAGGTCATATAGGAAGTGCCAACTCTTGCTTGTTTACTATTGTCAGCTTCTACTCGGGTTTATCCGATTGTATAGGCAGACTCAGAACAGTCCTCAACGTGGGTTGAACCTCAGCAGGGTAGAGTAAGTTGAATTCAAGCCATTTACGTCGTAACCGAATCTAATGGGTGCCATCTCATGGAAGGGCAGAGAAGTCAGATTACCCATACTGTCCTGGATTTGTAATGATAGATCATCTCATATCCAGGCTTCGATGGTTCCATAGCCTCATGATCATAAAACGTTGCATTCGAAGACTCCATATCTTTTACACGGGGTATCCAGAGTCCGTGCGGTGACTTCGATTGGGATATAGCGGGCTCTGCAACGCCGTTGATATTGATCTAGGGGTGATGTGCTGGCGATAGGCGCCGTACATTACGCTAAGTGGGGCGCTCCGTGACATCACTCGAAGTGTATTCACATCGGCAAAGGTTGGCGTGACCCTGGCGCAAGCTTACCCCTGTTTGGAGAAGCAAGCACTGGCAACCTACAGAACTAGCCATTGCAGGCACACTGCACATGCCATTTTAGTCGTGTAATTGATCGTCTCGCATCGAGGCAGGCTCGCGCATTGATGGGATCTACAGCATGTTCACAACGTTGTGCCCAAGAATATCACCACCACCTGCATCAACATGCGATATCTAGAGGTGTTTGGTTCTCGCCACATTGACATTGATCCGCATCTGGGGTTACGGTATTATCCATTGGGCGATAGATGCCCCAATTACTCCGAGTCGTGTCAGGCTGGGCGGCTCGGTGGATTCACTTTGACATATAAGTGCATGACCCCACAACAAAGCTAGACTCACTGGAACACCTTCCGACCATGGAGAGTACTGTTTACCTACAAAAGCCTGACACGATCTTTGCGTACGTGTGCTTTTCAATGTACGACGTGGCCACCCGAGCTAACGGAGTGCCGCAGGGTCATGGGGGCGACTGGTACGGGTACGTTGGTCCTAACGAGAGTGACATATGGTCAATATTGACGCAGCTTATTCAATAATAACCAGGAAAGTCGACGGTGAGTATCGACGAGGTTGGGTCCGATACGCACTGATTTATGTCGCACACAGTTCATTCGTCTCCTTACAAACGACGAGAATATTCGCATTGGGCACAATCAAGATTCTGAGACGTTCGACGTCCTAACGGCCAGCTATACCGATCAGCCATCGGGTCGCTCTGTCATGCTAATTGATACCCCTGGCTTCGACGACTCCAGGGAAGGAGTCATCACCGATACCGACATTCTTCAAAAAATTGTAGATTATTTAGAGCCAAAAAACGGGTAGGTGCATTTTTTGGCCCGCCTTCTCGAACCTTTAATCACCATGAACAATCTCCAGTGAGACACGGAAGCTCAACGGGGTGATCTATATGCATCGCATTTCGGATCCCCGAGTTGGTGGTGTTTCGCGAAAGAACCTTAGAATGTTTCAGAATCTTTGTGGACCAGAAAATCTCAAAAACGTTCGTATCGTCACCACGAACTGGAGCCGTGTCAGCGAGCAGGAGGGACATCGTCGAGAAGCCGACCTGAAGAGTGGCGCTTTCAAGGCCCTTATAGATGCTGGAGCACAGATGCGTCGTCACGAAAACACACTCGAGTCTGCGCGCAAGATTATGTCCGAGATCATCCCTCTTAAGCCGGTGACGATGAAGGTTCAGGAAGAGATCCGGGATGGCAGGAAGCTGGCGGACACGTCAGCCGGTAGGGTACTTACCGCTGAAATGGTGGAGATGCAAAAGAAACATGAGCGGGAGATGGCTGAGCTAAGGAAGGAGATGGAAGCTGCAGCAAAGGCCAACGATCGTGCACTGAGGGCCGAACTGGCACAAGAACGCGAAGTCCTGGAGGCAAGGATAGCACGTGTAGAAGCAGATCGGGAAAAATTGGAGAGGACGCTCGAGGATGTGCACAACGCTGAAGAAGTCAGGAGACAACAAGAATCGAGTCAGCTCACACAGCTGATGCAGCAGTTGGTCGAGGATCGCCGCGAGGCGCAGGCACAGATGGCCAAAACTCACGAATACGACATGGAATTCCGGAAGCTGATGGGTGAGAAGGAACTCGAATTGCAGCGCCAACTCGCTGCCGCCAACAATCGGATGGTGGAATTAGCACAGCGCGACTCTGGTGGTCCCTGTTTGATATGTTAGTAGTGAACTAGTACCTCTCTCGTTGATATCTGGAAAACTGGAGGCAGGCTTGCGGTCAAGTCGCGGTGCTTTCTTGAAGCTGTTACTCTAGTACTAGCCTTGTTGAAAACCGTGGATGCGAATGTTGACTTGGCTCGCGGAGTGCAAGCCTGAGAGACTGCCAGGAATCTGCGGGCCGAACTGGATAAACCTTATGAAACATCTGAAACCGTCACATACGTAGCTCCGATCCAGGTTTACCGTGCACGAACACACATCTTCACCATGCAGCGTCTCAAACAGATCTCGTCCCACCTTTACTCGCCCTCCGGCATCGAAGCTCTGCAAGAGAAACGCCCCGACGATGTAGTCGTTACGATGGCCATACGCTCCCCCTTGACAAAGGCCAAAAAAGGTGCTCTCAAGGACACTCCGCAAGTATCCTCCTCCACGCAAACGTAGCAAACTCAACGTTTCCCCTCACAGCACCGACGAGCTCATGTTCCAAATGTTCAAGGCAAGTCTGTCCAGCTCGCATAGCTACATGTCGGACGTGTCTTTAAACCCACCGCCAGCAAGCGATCACCCACTCCCATGTCGACCCGGAGAATGTGGGTGATATATGTGTCGGTACCGTTCTGACGCCCGACCCTGTCTATCATGCTCGTGGTGCTGCCCTTGCGGCCGGTTTCCCGGAGAGTGTTCCCATCCAAGTAGTCAATCGCTTTTGCTCGAGCGGGCTGATGGCCGTGACCGTGATTGCGAATCAAGTACGGTCCGGTCAAATTGAGATTGGACTCGCCGTCGGCGTCGAGTCCATGAGTCAAAAGTACGTCTGAACTACCGCGTACCATCATATTCACCTTGACTATCTCCATAGTCCTGACAAAGGTGCACCGCCCCAGTCGGAGAGCATTACCGCGAACTCAGCAGCAAGAGATTGTCTCTACCCCATGGGCTGGACGAGTGAAAATGTGGCTCAAGATTACAACATCTCACGTGAAGTCATGGATGCTTTTGCCGCCCAATCGTTCCGACGTGCCGAACACGCCGAAAAGTCTGGTTACTTTTCCAAAGAAATTGTGCCGTTCACGGTGTCCGTTGACGTGAAAGACCCTGCCACAGATACGACGTCTCGACGTCGAGTGACGGTGATCAAGGACGACGGGATTAGATATGGTACGACAAAGGACAGTTTGCTCAGGATCCGCTCGGCATTCCCGCAGTGGGGACATGGGAGAACGACGGGTGGGAACGCCAGTCAGATTACGGATGGTGCAGCGGCCGTGCTACTGATGACGCGACGCAAGGCCGAAGAACTTGGGTTGACTGTTCTCGGAAAGTACATCAGCACTGCGGTGGCGGGTACGCAACAACGTGTCATGTCATAAGATGATCCTAAATGATACCATTGTTTAGGAGCACCCCCTCGTGTAATGGGTATCGCGCCGGTGTATGCGATCCCAATGGTGCTCAAGAATGTTGGCCTTGATATTGGAGACGTGGACTTGTTCGAAGTAGGTGACCTGGAGAGATTGGGAAATGCTCCGGCGCGATCATACACTCATTGTCTTGTTTGTGCTAGATCAACGAAGCGTTTGCTTCTCAATACGTCTACTGCATCCAAAGACTCGGACTCGACCCCGAGAAAGTCAACGTCAATGGTGGCGCGATCGCATTTGGACATCCACTCGATAAGTTTCATTTTATTCGTTCATTAGAGCCTAGCCTGATCACTGTGCGATGATTACGCTGCACAGGGGCGCGACAGGTCGCGACGGGCTTGAACGAGCTACAGCGAAGGAACGGAAAGGTATCTTATCTGTCTACATGATGTCATGAGCTTGTTGACGAATAAATTGCTCCGATAGGTCTTGGTTACGTCAATGTGCATCGGAACCGGGATGGGCGCTGCGGCTGTGTTTGTGAGGGATGCCTGAAATGGTGGCGCACGAGATCTGTACTGATCAAATATGAAGATGATGCTTTTGTCGGATCACTTACTCCAACGCCGTGGATCAGACAAGTATGGGCATGTTCTGTTGTCGGTTTTCACAGTTCCGCACGTGTGTTATTTGTGTGAGGTGCCATTTTTTATACCTTGGCTCATTCCTCTTTCCCTTGCTCACCTCGGTCGATCTATTCTACTTCTAAGTGATCACCACTACCCATACGACTCTGACTGTCGGGGATGCCCTTTTCAGCCACGTCGAAGTCATTCGACGGAGGTTTTTGCTGCATCCATCCTTCGTCCGATTAACTGCCAAAAAAACTGGTCTCAATATTTGTGTGTTCAACGTTCATCCGATCTTGCCAATCCAAGTCGCGTGACCATGATGGTGGTGTCCCCTGCAGTTCTATGATTGTGCACACTTTCTGACAACTGAATTGACATTCACCTGTATGCTTCTCTGTATTCTAGTTAGTCGCCTCAGGAAAATGGCTTTCAAGCATTCACAACCTGGTTCATCCGGGACCAGCATTTTATTCTTGGAGGATGTGTGTAGTTTCTATGCTTCGATGGTCAAAAAGCTGTGTAACTGAGGTTACAACTAGTATGACCTCTGAGAAGTCTCTGGCGACCAGACGCATATGAGGTTTGTGATAGGTACTACCGTACTCAGTAGCTGGTTCTGACTCCCGGCAATTTTTTTTTCCTCTTCATTCATTGTGATTGATGCCAAACTGGATCTTGAGGGGGGCTCATTCAACTTATGGTCGCGGCTTTCCGGCTGTCCGCATACATTCGAGTAGATTACCTTTCGTACATACTTTTATTACATTGCCATATTCGGACATACACTTACTTTGGCGTTTCCTTGTATACCACTCATTACCGTACGCTAACATACCGTAGTATTCACTGTTCGAATACAGTCCGAGACGTTTGCCTCAATGTAGATTACCATTTTCGTATATCACCATATTAGGACATTCACCTAGACCTCCGCTGGTTATTGTTTTCCCCCAGTCTTGCATCTGCTCGACTGGAGTATTCACATTTGTTCTACAGACCTCGCACACGCTGTTATTCACGTTCGTTCTACAAAACCTGCGCTGGCTATTACCAGCGTCCTCTCAACCCTACTGAACTCGCTTTCTATTTTGGTGGACGCCTCAAGGGCACCGGGGACAGTCTACATCATGATGAAGTGGAGATGCACGCCTTTTCTCAGAGGTCAATATTATGAAAGCGTGGCTATCTGCCAAGAGGCGCCATCCACTCGCAGGTGCTACCATACAGATAGTGTCAGGTATGCCCCTTACATCGCATCTCTCAAGGTGAAAGTGGCTGACTAGAGAACAAGAGAGTGGTGGTGACGATGTTCCGTGCCTTGCTTTATTGTTCGAGAACACGATCTCTCTGTCTTACGTCCACGCGAGGTCGTTGTTGGGCAGGTAGCGTGTGCAGAGGAAGTGCCACAGCGACATTTGGGACGGACCACGTCTTCTTTCGGACGACCTGCTGTCGCAGTTATATGTCTTCCGTGAGACCAGTCGCTAAAGGATAGGCATTCTTCACTTGATGACTTCGATAGCGCATTGTGACAGATGGAAGTACAGATAGGACATTCATGCGGTGTTTACTAGACACGCTCGCGAGGGTGGAAAGCCGGAACCGGCTTGGAATCCGTTGGAGGAGAGGTTGCAGACGGTAGTTCCCTCTGAGGATCTCGTGCCTCTTCACTTGCGACAGACACTGCCGTGTCACCGCACACGAGCGACCTTCCATACTCCCGCGCAACCAGGCTTCGCTTCTACGTTACTTTCGTCGGTGCGGACCATGAATGTTCTTGCCAACTGTCGTCGGTATTGGCTCACATTTGAAGTGCTTACCTCGCCCTCGCATAAGTTGCAATGACTCAATTGCTCCACCGACGGTACTTGCGTGGCGTAATCTCAAATGACGAACGGGAGTATCGAGAAAAAAACGGCCTCATCGAACCTGCGGCCCGCTTAACTTACGTCCCTATCTTGACAAAACATGGTACAAGAGGGGAGGTGGAGGTGAATTCATGCTTTCCGTCAACATATTCTTTTATCAGCTCCCGTTTACGATGCTCGGCGGGACACAACGTGCGGGTATCATAAAGAGAATCTGTTGGACGGCGCGCCACCGTTTTCAGATCTTCTCACATTTGACCGCTTCCTGCATCGCGCTGGGTTGGTCAAGAAGCAAGCAAAGGTACTTTTTGGTTATCCTTTGTTTTTCGAGATCTTACATGCTACCAGCGTGAGATCTGTTTGCCGTAGTCGACGAATGACAATAACACACAAGGGAACGCCAAAAAGAAGAAGTCTTGGCAGTCATGGACATCCTTGTTGTCTATGTGCATGGAGGTTCTGGCCGTGGTAACGTATGTCGTTTGTACTGATCGCTATTCTCATCTCATTTTTTAGCCTTCACTAGGTGGATGCAATATTTCCAGCTGAATACCCCTTTCCACCCATGCACACACTCTCACCTTTGTCTGCTGTTCCTCACCCGACCAGAGCGGGTTATGTCACCCCATCTCCTGTCATGGAGGTCATTGCAACTCTGAAAATTGTGGTGGAGAGTACCATGACGCGACTTCATACGGTTCCAGCGGAGCTTTATCTCGGCGCCTTGACTGCAGGTGGAAGGTTGAACATGCACTGCTTTTACGACAAAAACGTGTACGAGGAAGGGGTGATCAAAGAGTGGTTGGAGGAATTGAAGGGAGCGGTGCTATGGTACCTTGGTTAGACACATCGATCACATCGGGCGCCGTCACAGTGATGGTTCGGGTGATGCAGTACAGACATAACGTATCGATGGTCCCAATTTACACGGTCCTATCAGATGTGTGTTTGACTGTAACTAGTGCCAGCGTTGTTCCTTACGAAAATGAATTGAAGTGGCCATTGAGAATGTGAGGTTGATAAGGCACCTCGCACCTGGAACGTACGTTCGCGCCATGGCGGGGTGCAATACTAGACCTCCGGGTAATTCGCATCTGTACACGCAACCGATTTTCTTGTTTTGTTGCGATAACTGTTGATGGGTCGCACGAGCCGGTTCAGCAGCTTCCACCAGTTGCCAATGGCTCATCGCCACCGGCCACTTATCGAGATGTATTTTGAAACCATGGGTAACGCCGTATAAGCCGGACAGTAATTGGTCCGAATAGATCGGATGGGCGCTCAGTGAAACAGATTGCGATTGTGACCCTCAAAATAAGGCGATTACTTATAAGCAGTGCTGGAGAGTTGGAACATTCGAAGTAGCAGACCGGGGTCGTGGACGAGACCGTATGATACGAATAGTGAAAATCAAATGCAGTAGTCGCGGTCGCCGGCGGGGTTGCATGGAGCTGGTTAATTAGGTTCGGACAAATGAGGAGTCTGAGACAAGTACTTGGAACGAGTTCAACGCCCAATCCTTGTCTGAGATTGCTAGCATGTTACGTTTGATGCGAGATCCGGGCACCCGAAATAACTTACCCAATCAGTATCCTTGTTTTTATTTGCTGCAACATCGAACGTATAATATTTGTTACGTTCCTGGTAGCAGCTCATCAAAGTATGCTGTACAGCTGCTGCGCAATGCCATGGCTATTAGCTTTGATGATCACGGTTGCTCGAGAAAGAGGTCGATTGGGAGGTCGTCGGTGTATACGCGATTATGGACAGGGTTACACATGTAATAAGTCGAGCCGAAGGCGTGCTGTTTGACTGTCTAATAAAGTAATCAGTTGGGTCCCACCGGTAGTGACGTAAAAGAGAGAGCTAGAGGACGCAACCGTGTGGCACGCTGGGGAACGTGTCGAAGCAAACCGGCGCAATCAATTTGAATGTTAAGATAGGGATATCGGAACGTGAGAGGTGACACAGAGCCGGGGGAAAGTACTCGAACAGCCAGGCAGTGCAGATTGATGGAGTATGCGCCCGCAGAAACCGACAGACCCGTACGAATTATTTTATTTTCTCCACAAAAAAAAGTGGGTGCAAAAATAACCCCAGAAATAGTGATGGTACGATGTGGCTGTGTTGATTTTGAGACCGTGTGAATGTTGGGGCATAGACAAGGTCTGATACCCGTCAAAAAATTATTTATTTAATTATATTTAATTATGGCTCTCCATGTCAATATAAGTACGGTCGACATCACTTCCTCCGTTTCCTCATTCTCTATCTCTCCTCTCCATCATGTCCTCCAAAGGTACGTCCTATCTCTGCCTCATCCCATCCGCTCCTCACCGTTATCACAGCCATCCGCGAGTACGATGCCAAGCTCTTGCTGGCTTACTGGCTCGAGCGTGCACCCGCCTCGCATCCCAACTTTGCCCCCCGCCAGGATTCCCCCCTCGTGTTCCCTTCTCCCAAGGTTGCTCAGATCCAATGGGATCCCGAGACCGGAGCCGTCACTCCTGATAGCCATCTCCCCGTGTGGGTGCAAACGACCAAGCTTGTTGCAAAGCCGGATCAGCTCATCAAACGCCGCGGTAAGGCTGGCTTACTCGCTCTCAATAAGGACTGGCAGGGTGCAAAACAGTGGATTGTCGATAGGGCTGGAAAGCCCCAAAAGGTGCGTAGATCTCATTCACGTTGCCCGTCGTAATCGTAATCGCGAAGCATCCCCCTTCCCTCTTCACATTCTCACATTACTTCTTTCACATATTCACAATCCGATCCTAGGTTGAATCTGTCACCGGAACACTCAACACGTTCATCGTCGAACCCTTCTTGCCTCACCCTCAATCTACAGAAGCATATATCTGCATCACGTCCTCCCGTTTGTCCGACACTATCCTTTTCTCCCCGACAGGCGGTGTCGATGTTGGTGACGTTGATGCACACGCATCCCGTCTGGATGTTCCTGTTGATCCAAAACTCTTCCCCAATCGTACAAATGTCGAGTCTCTTATAGGCCCGTCCTTCGCAGGAAAGCGCAGGGATGCTCTGGTGGACTTCATCATCAGACTTTACAATGTTTATGCAGATCTGCACTTTGCTTACCTTGAGATAAACCCCCTTGTTGTCCTTGAAGATGGCAGCATCCACTACCTAGATATGGCTGCCAAGCTAGATCAAACAGCCGAGTTCATCTGCGGTCCCAAGTGGGCCATTGCAAGAGATCTCAGCGTTTACGACAGCGCTGCAACGCAGTCTGCCAAAAATTCAAAGGTCGGTGCTGATCGTGGGCCACCCATGGCCTGGCCTGCCCCCTTCGGAAGAGATCTCACAAAAGAGGAAGGTAAGTTTTGACTTGATTTGCCTTATTGATCCGTGGTAACCAGTTGTCCGTTAGCATACATCCAGAAACTGGACGCCTCCACTGGTGCTTCGCTCAAGCTTACTGTGCTGAACGCCAACGCTCGCATCTGGACCATGGTTGCAGGTGGTGGTGCTTCCGTCGTCTACGCAGATGCCATTGCGGCAGCTGGTTTCGCACACGAGCTTGCCAACTACGGCGAATACAGCGGTGCACCGTCAGAAGGTCAAACCTACGAGTACGCCAAGACGATCCGTACGTTTGCTTTTGCAAATATGACAAGAGGATACTTACCTCTGCATTCTCTTGCTAGTTGATTTGATCACACGTCCGCCGCCACGTCCAGATGGCAAAATTCTTATCATCGGAGGCGGTATCGCTAACTTCACCAATGTTGCTGCCACCTTCAAAGGAATCATCAAGGCGCTGGAAGGTGCTAAGGCCGGTTTGATTGCACATAGGGTAAGTTCTGCTGGCGCATGATCATACCCGATGCGACATGATCTCAATCTCCTTCCCAACAGGTCAAGATTTACGTTCGTCGTGGTGGGCCTAACTGGCAAGAGGGCTTGAAAGCCATGAGATTGCTTGGTCTGTTTGGTTCATTTACTGTAACTGCATCCAGCTCATAATTCTTTAGGAGAATCCCTTGGTGTTCCCATTCGTGTCTTCGGTCCCGATACGCACATTACTGAAATTGTTCCCCTCGCCCTTGGCGTAAAACCCTCCGAGACTTCGCCCATCTCTGTTCCTGCTACCGCACCTGCTTCTCCGAAGGTCGTTCCTGCCACTCCTTCAGCAGTAACTGCACCTACGCCTTCTGACGTTGGAACCATTCACGCCTCCGGCGAACGCACTCAACCTGACGATGTCGTCGTGCGTTTCGATAACGCCCCTACCCAGGATGGTCATGCCGCCACTAGACCCGCCTACCGGCCGTTCGACGCTGAAACTCGCAGTTTCGTCTACGGCCTCCAGCCTCGTGCTATACAGGGTATGCTTGATTTTGACTACTCTTGCAAGCGTGCCCGTCCTTCTGTTGCTGCGATGATTTATCCCTTCGGCGGACACCACATCCAGAAGTTCTACTGGGGAACGAGGGAGACACTTTTGCCTGTGTACACCTCACTTGCGGAGGCCGTTAAGAAACATCCGGACGTAGATGTCGTCGTCAACTTCGCGAGCTCACGCAGCGTGTACAGCAGCACGCTGGAATGTCTGGAGTTCCAGAGTATCCGAGCCATCGCATTGATTGCCGAGGGTGTTCCGGAACGACAGGCACGGGAAATCCTGGTCAAGGCTCAGGAAAAGGGAGTTTTGATAATCGGTCCTGCTACCGTTGGCGGTATCAAGCCTGGCTGCTTCAGGATTGGCAATTCTGGAGGGTGAAGTACTCCTTTTTGTCTCTTTGTAAAAGGTGCTGATTCGGCATAGTATGATGGACAACATCATTGCTTCCAAGCTTTACCGCCCTGGCTCTGTCGGTTACGTTTCCAAGTCAGGTGGCATGTCAAACGAATTGAACAACATCCTCTCTCTTGTGACCAACGGAACTTACGAGGGTATTGCCATTGGTGGTGACCGTTATCCTGGCACTACATTCATCGACCATCTTTTGCGGTATGAAGATGACCCTGCATGCAAGATGCTCGTTCTACTTGGTGAAGTTGGCGGTGTGGAGGAGTACCGTGTTATTGAAGCCGTCAAATCGGGTCGTATCAAGAAACCCATTGTTGCCTGGGCTATTGGTACTTGTGCCAAGATGTTCACAACTGAGGTGCAGTTCGGCCACGCCGGCTCGATGGCCAACAGCGATGCAGAGACAGCAGATGCCAAGAACCGCGCCATGAGAGCTGCTGGATTTATCGTTCCCGAGACCTTCGAGCTGCTGCCTAGTGTCTTGAAGGAAACATACGACAGGCTTATTACCAATGGAACGATCGTACCCCAGAAGGAAGTCGAACCGCCAGTGATACCAATGGATTACAAGTGGGCTCAAGAGCTCGGTCTCATCCGAAAGCCTGCCGCGTTCATTTCCACCATCTCGGACGAGCGTGGTCAAGAATTGCTGTACGCTGGCATGCGCATTTCAGATGTGTTCAAGGACGACATTGGCTTGGGCGGTGTTGTATCCTTACTCTGGTTTAAGCGCCGGCTGCCCCCATACGCCGCGAAATTCATCGAGATGGTCTTGATGTTGACAGCGGATCATGGCCCCGCTGTCAGTGGCGCTATGAATACAATTGTCGCGACCCGTGCGGGCAAGGATCTGATCAGCAGTCTTGCATCTGGTTTGTTGACAATCGGTAGTCGATTTGGAGGAGCGCTGGATGAAGCAGCAGCGATGTTCTCAAGCGCGCGAGACAGAGGGTTGACGCCAAGAGAGTTCGTGGACGAGAGTCGGAAAGCCAACAAGCTGAGTGAGTGGTCTCGATCGTTGCTTTCAGCTGAGATGGTTGACCATATAACATCTAGTCTCGGGCATTGGCCACAAGATTAAATCTGTGAACAACCCCGATCTGCGTGTGGAGCTCGTCAAGGAATATGTCATCAAGCACTTCCCCTCCCATTCGTTGCTCGACTATGCATTGGCCGTGGAGAAGGTTACCACTGGAAAGAAGGATACAGTAAGCAATGTCCTTTCGCATGGATGAGGGGTTTGGTAACATGTTTGACATTAGTTGATCTTAAACGTCGACGGCTGTATCGCTGTTTGTTTCGTTGATCTTCTTCGTGACTCTGGAGCGTTTACTCCCGAGGAGGCTGACGAGTACATCAAGGTTTGCACTACCCTGCCGCAAACATTCTTGAACTGACCATTTCCAGATTGGTACACTTAACGGCTTATTCGTACTTGGTCGCTCGATAGGCTTCATCGGACACCATCTCGACCAAAAGCGACTGCGCGCACCATTGTACAGGCACCCTGCCGACGATATCTTCATCAACATGGCTGACTTGTCGCAACCAAGGGTGTTGGGGAAGGTTGTATAAGAGGGGTATGCGCCACGAATACTAGTGTAGCCGAGAGGATTAATGGAGTGAGACCAAAATTCTGTGTAATACCACCCTTGTTCTTTGTCTCGTTTTACTGGTATCGATCATCCTCCGCTTTCGTGTCATCTGTTTCATTGCCGTCTGTTAATCGTCGACGGTCAAACGCACTTCTACTGCGTCGGCCTCACACAACAGATATAATTGACCACCAGCGTAGTACTACTAGTTGTGATTGAGATCAATCCCGAATACAATGAACCGACGGTACACCATCATAAGGCATACCAAGTGTAAGACATATTCCCTTATAGGTTATACCTTTTTGCATCTTCTAAGCCACCTATCTGTTAAAGGGCACTCGGTCCTCCTTTCCGGCCTCTTCGGTCCAGTCGCGCAAGACCTTTATATGGCCACGATTGTAACTTTGGTCTTTCACGCTACGGTGAACATTGGAGGTTGTGCCGGCGAATATTCTAATAGACATTCAATTCCGGTGCTCGGACCTTTCGCCCAATGCAGCTTCGAAAGGCCCGACAGCTGATTTACAATATAACGACTATCCTGACGAATGTCAAGCCCATTTTTAAACGTAAGCGAACTCAGCATACACCGACTTTTGATAACAAATAGGGATCCATCCAGTTTTGCTGCTGCAACCGTCATGTCCGCAGTGTATGACTACGATTCAAGTCCTCGAAACGACCCATTGATATCGATTGCTGACGGTTACCTCGAGGCAGCCGTGCCAGGGCTGGCACCAGGAAAGGTACTATTACTGAAGATCTTTCCTTTCTATAAGGCCTTGTGCTGAAACAAGGAATGATAACGCTCACGTTGCTGAAAAAAAAAAGTACTCCATATACCCGAGTGGCTTCCTGGATCGTGGATTGGATGGGGAGCGAAGAAGCGCGCGCATGGATGGACAAGGTGACTGAAATACCGTACCAACACGTCTTGAAACGTATGGTAGGCTCCATGTGTTATTACGCTCGAAAAAGTGATGATTGGGGCCCGCAGGAATCCAATGATACCGAACCACGTCACTCGCATGGAGAGCCTCAGTGGCTCACAACGTTCTCATCATGAAACTGCTCTCAAATATGCATCCACCACCTCCTTTTTCGGTGTGTAAGGCTTGCCGGGGCGAACGGTTCGAGGAGTACTCAACTCCATCGTTTTTGTGCAGGCTCGGTGGGAACGGTTTGTACAGGTTCTGCCAAGGATGAAGCATCTCTGACGGAATCTGCAGACAAGCTCGGCAATACTGATGTTCCTACTAACCATGGTCAAGAACCCGGACACCTGGATACGTGCACCGTCGAAAATTAATGCGGCCGTCGGAACCAAGAGACTTTGAGGACAGACCGTCCCTACCATATGTCGACGCAATGTTACGAGAAACGTTGAGATGAAGACCCGTTACACCGATGCGTGCGTGCTACGCTTTCGTTCTTTCCCTCTGGGGCAACCTGAGGATCGTATAGTCATCCCACATGCCGTGACACACAGCGATGTCTATATGGGTAATTACATACCGAAAGGTATGTGCTATCATATGTGCCATCTATGTGCGATAATAAATAGTTTGTCAGGGGCAACCATCAATGCAAATGGCTGGTAGGCTCTCGTCGGACAGGCGAATTCTTGGGTGTGATTCACCGACCCCATGGGGCAATGTCACGCGACGAGGCCCGGTACCCAGATGCAGAGAAATTTATACTGGAAAGATTCTTGGATGCAGAAGGGAGATTGAAAAGGACAATCCTGATGAGTTTATCTTTGGACTTGGGAGGCGCCAGTGCGCTCCAAGCACAACTTCGTTGCTCACGCACATGGTGCGTGAACAGCCCATCATGTTGCTGATGGATCGCTTTGGAGCGCCATCGCAACGATGTTGGCCACGCTTCCAAAGACGCCAACGGAAATGACATCACATTTAAACCGACCTTCACAACGGGACTACCGAGTACGTTCGAATCGGTTTCTACGTTGCGTTTTGGCCTCTCAACAAATTCAGCCAACCTAATCCTTTCCCATCAACTCGTTCCTCGCCCACATGTTAGCAAAAATCACTTGGAAGTGATTTTGCAACATGAAGCAGCGAATCATCTTGCCGGGGAAGAAAGACAGTTGCTCGTGCGCCACAATTGTACGAAAGGGAGAGTTAAGAGCTTTAAAAAAAACGTTACTGACGGTGGTGTGCATGTTTCGCTAACAGTTGGAGAATGGAAGCGAACATGGGCCAGTGTCAAGGTACGGTGTGCCGAGCGCACAGGAAACATTGGCGATGACTCGTCGCTCCCGTTCACCGAGATGTCCCAGGATGAAAGTTCGACTTCAGGCGAGCTCGGGACGAAAGACGACTAGCATACGCCGTTGTCGTGTTGGGAGGATATGGCAAACCACGGCACATGCGATCAGAGCTAGACTACGAGGACTCCAGCATGGTAGTTCTGTTCATCAGCAATAAAGATATCATTACGCCAATCATACCAAGACAGCGAAGGTCAAAGATAGCCTCTCAAACGATGTCCATCTGGTGCTCGAGCGTCTTGAGATGATCCAACCCGCATGCGCCCTTGACCCAATCTTTGACAAGGCGATACTTTCTCGCACGTCCGCAGCCGTTCACGTCGCACACGGCTGTCCCAGCTGGTGGTAATCTCGTCTGTGATGACCCTGGTGGGAGTGCAGACACTGGGACAGCAAACGTGAGCTTCATTTTACCGTTGACTTCGTCCTGAGCAGCGGACCCTGCTACGGGCTGTGGCTTGGTGGTCGATATCCACCGATACATGGTAGGGATGAACTCGATGAGCTCGGGGAGCTCTCCTTCTAGGGCTTCAGAGCCATCCCTCGTAGACTGTACGATAGCAGGTGTAGCCGAGACAGGCGTGCGATCGTCCGCGGTATACAAAGCGTTACGCTTGTTCTTGGATTTGGACTGTTTCTTGAGTAAGCGGTTGATCGTCTCTGCCTGTGAGCAATGTTGTCAACATGGATGAACGACGCGGACGTGAATCGCGTGCCTTTTCGTCCTCGAGTTTCTTTTCCGTCAAGTTTTTGCGCTTGCGGGCGGTTTCTTCGCGTCTGAGCGCAATTTCCGACTCTGTGAGCTGCTTCTTTTTCCGGGACGATTCTGCTGTGGCCTCGGGATCAGATGTGTATTACCCTGAATGGATAGACTGACCGAGGGAGACGTGAGAAGAACCGACCATGCTGGCAAGGACGGCCTGACGGGACGTCAGTGGACGGGTGGAACCACCGACGACTTCGTCGTCGTCCTCGTCGTCCTCGTCTTCCGATTCAACGTCTGCCTGCGTGTGAATATATGAACGTGATGAGGGATTGTGTGCCGTACCCCTGGAGACGCCACGATGGGAGGGTGGGCGACTCGGTTCACCACTGTGGGACGACGCGGCTCTGCTTGAAGACTCGTTTGGGCTGAGTATCTGGGGCAGCTTGAGCTTGATCTTGAGCCGTGGTTTGTGAGGTGACGGTGGGGGAGAGAGCTGGTCGGATTCCATGTCCTGCATGGTGTGGTGAGTCGGCGACGCGATCGCATCCGAGAGACCGACCTCCTCTGGCTCTGGCTCCGGCTCTGGTTCTGGTTCAAGTTCATCGTCCTCCTCGTCCTCCTCCTCCACGTCGTCCTCATCGTCGTGTTTGTGATTGTCGTCGTGTATCATGTCGACGTCGGAACCGTCACCAGAGCATTCCATGTCTGGTAGGATGGAATCGAGCGCTGGAGGAGATTTAATAATGATGAATACGTACCGGTCTCATGTTCGACGTCGTCTTCCGCACCAGACATGAATTCAAACCCAGACACGGAAATCCATGTCGACGCCATCACCGCTGCCCAACCTGGCTTGTAATTGGAAACGTGCCCTCCTCATCGCCGTCCTCGCCGTGTTCTTCTCGCTCGCGTTCTATCTCAGACCAGGTGCGAGACCCGCCAAAAAGGTCGTGTATGCATCTCGGTGCGTGCCCGGGTCGTCGCATGCGCACACACGCTCATCTTGTGCAGGTACTCGAAAGAGTTCAAGTACAGACCTGCTGCGAGCCCCGTCATTACAGAACGACTCAAGGACGGCAGGGTTCGACTGCGCGGGGCACTTCCCACATAGACCGTTGAGCGTGAGTTCGCCCCTGTCTGTCGCGGCCGTTCTATCTCATCTGCTTGCAGCACTAGACTATGACTATTTATGATACCCATCTCCTGTTGTCGTTCGTATACGTGATAATCCATTTGCATCCCAAGGTATTCGAACCACAAAGCGATCTAGAATAAAACAAGATTGTAATCAACCCACATAATCCATCGATGGCCGATTCAAATTCGACGCCCGCGCGTATTCTAACAACAATCTACCGTCATGTCAGCACAAGACCCATCCGAGCCAGTCCATCACCTACCGGTACAAGTAAGCCGCCATGTCCTCCCGTCTCCAAAATCGCCGACTCCATTCCCGTCCGGCCTTGGCAATCTTTGCCGCCAGCTCGTCGTGAACACGGAAGAATGCCACTGCGTCGTACAAGTCCGTGAATGAGATCTGGATCGGGACGTAGTGAACCCATGGCGCAACGCGTGACGTGTACCTATTATCGGTAATCAGACCCACCACGACGAGAATGCTGGTATGTATGCGCACCACTCGGGATAAATGGTTGCCTTGAAGACGAGCGCGTTGCTCGTAATCAGACGTTTGAACCGTCCAGACCACCCGTTTCCGTCAATCTAAAAGTGATGGGTCAACGACCTTCCTCGATTGGCGCACCCTGATAACTCACGTCGAGTATAAACTTTTGCCGCCCTTCCTGGTGCTTTCCGTGTACGCTCTGGAACGTCAACAATTCCAGCATCTCGTCACACGTCCCCGAAGATTGATCGCATGAAATGGGTTCATACGCAAACGCAACGTCCATCCAATTTGGATTGACTTCCGAGAGCGACATGTCCGTTGGATCTCCGACTGCGATACGGTCATTGTCGGGTACGCTCAACACGCTCACGTTGCCCTCGAACGTGTTCGTCAACATGATGAGTCTTGTCCGATGCGCACGCTTCCATTCCGATTTCGGTTTCGCATACATGCCCGTCGTACGCCCTCGCCAGTTTAGCTTGTCTTCCGTCTTGTGTTCCCAAGGGAGGTCCTCCAGGAATGCCCCGTTCTCGTATTCCGCTGTCCATTCCCACCCGTATGGAATGGGAGGACGGATGTCATGATGAAGCATTGATGCACAAAGCGAGAATCGCGGGACAAATGTCTTCTGTGCGTAAGGCCCTTCCATGTGCGAGATGAACTGACCGTGCGTGCTGAGCAGCCAGGGGTGAAGGCAAGGATCCATCGCTTCTCGATGCGATGCGATAAACGTCTTGGGAGACGTGGGCGGAGGTGGTGGCAAGTTAGGCGGAGATAGAGACACATTTGGATTCAAGCGGGCGGGTGAGTCGGGGGGACATGCCTGAATCCAACCGGCCTTTGAGACTATAGGCAAATCGAGGTTGGTGTATGCTATCCAAAAAAAAAAAAAACGACGCTGCGTGTCACCAGGCGTTCAAAAGTAAACGAGATGGTGCACATACTCTTCCCCTTGGCAGCCGCCTCGCGGAGCATGTTCTTGATCCTCCAGTCTGATACCATATCGGGATTGTCGGACCCGGCCATCGAAAAACGCAGTGGAGGCAAATCTTGCTCGAAATCGCGAATCAGACTGAGAGCGTCGTTGATCGTTCCCGGAAGTTCATTTTTGATGGTTGAATGGACGATCTTCAGCTCTGGGTCCGCATCCGTCTTCTCAAAGGTCACGACCCGGTCCTTTCTCTCGAGCTCCTGTTGGGTTCGCGCGAGAGATTTTGGATTGAGACCCATGAATGGTTCAATGTCCTCGAATATTTCGTCGTACTCGTCGGGCAGCTGTACGTCATGCTTGACGACATATTCCCACCTGGAGCGCATTTAAACGAGTACATAAGAATTGACGACGAGAATGGCACACCATTTATCAAAGCCACGGGGAGGGGGTCGTCGGTAGCGCCGCTTGTACTCTGTGACAGCCTCGTCGAGGGATTTGCTTGCCCGGGCGCATTTCGCGTCCCATGCCGCCTCGGCGTCGTGTATGAGCTGGAAAATGGGGTGGGGGGCGTCTGGATTGACGACGAGGAGTCCATCTGGGTTGACCGTATGGGCGCCCAGTGGAGGTGTCGTGGATGATTTCTGATTAAATTGTACCCTGGGTGCCCTCCACTGTGACTTGATTGGCTCAAAGTCGAAATCAAAATTGATTTCAAACGGTCTTGTGGCGGGAAGGACTTTGGGATAAAATGAATGTGGTGCGTAGAAGGTGTGGAGGGAGATGGCGAGCACCGAGATGAGCGAGATAATCAGGAGGGATCTCCTCAAGGAAGTGAACCTCCAGCTCATCCAATGGAGGAGCATTGTTCGAGCCAGAGACCGTGGTCGTGAGGGGGGGGGAGATGGAAAGGGTTTTTGCCAGAGACGGGTCGGGGATCATTTCATTGGAAGCCGAACAGAACTGAATAGAACGCACCTTCGTAATAGGCGCCACTATTAGTCACTTGATGTGATTATCAGTTACTTTACCCGTCGTGAACCTGACCGCCAGTTCATGTTGCGGTCTCGGCTTCGCGATCTCACAGCAGCATGGCCTGCATTCAATCAATCAAGACATGGGCGGTGGCTTGTTCCTGTTCGGTTTGAAGTCGGCTCCGAGGCCCTGGCTTCCCGCATTCTCTTATGGTCGTCGGCTATTCTCAATCGGTAAGTAATACGAGGCGGGGAACATTCCAACCGTTCAGGTTTGATGGGTGAACGGAAATGGAAACACGTTTAGGCGAGATAAGTACATAACGGGGTCCGAACAAGTACCAATCGGCCATTGTGCGTGATGGATCGAATCTCGGACTGGCCCGATATTCCCTTGTGGGCGAGACCACTCTGTTCATTGTGCTACCTAGATGCTTTACAAGATTCCAGGAATCCGTGTTCATCTCATTTCGTCAGCTTGTCTATTCTTGCAATCAACCCATGTAATCCATCGATGCCCGATCTGAACTGGACACGCGTGCATATTCCAACAGCAGTCTACCGTTCCTTTAGTATTGCCCGGTGCGCTCAAACGTGTTCATCACGTACCGGTATAGGTAGGCTGTCATGTCCTCCTCCCTCCAAAATCGCCGACCCCACTCCCGCCCTGCCTTGGCAATCTTCGCCCCCAATTCATCTTGAACACGGAAAAATGCCACGGTGTCGTACATGTCCACATACGACAGCTGGATCGGGACGTAGTGCACCCATGGCGCAATGCGCGACATGAACCTATCATCATGTAAATATCATCGACAGTCAGACATCCAAATCCCTCTATGCGTACCACTCTGGGTAAATCGTCGTCTTGAAAATTAGTGCATTGCTCGTGATCAGACGTTTAAACCGTCCCGACCACGCGTTGCCGTCAATCTAATGTTCGCCCCAAGGTCAACGATCTGCTTCACATAAAAGCGGATAGCTCACATCAAGTATGAACTTGTATCGCCCTTCCTCGTCCGAACCTTGTTTGTCATGGAATTCCCACAACTCCTTCATCTCATCGCAGGTCGTCCCCTCATTGCATTTAAATGGTTCGCCTGCGAATCCGATATCCATCCAATCCGGATTGACCCGCGCAAGCGGCCTTGTCCGTGGATCCCCAACAGGGACTTCCTCGTTCTCGGGCACGTCCAACACGCTCACGTTCCCCTCGCGTGCATTTGTAAGCGTGACGAGCCTTTGTCGTTGTGCGTGTCTCCAAAACGAATTCGGGTACGCATGCATCCCAGTCGTACTTCCCCGCCAATCTAGCCGCTTCTCATCCTTGTCTTCCCACGGGAGGTCTCCCTTGAAAGCCCCATCTTCGTATTCCGGGGCCCCAAAATTCCATCCATACGGGAGTGGCAGACGAATATCATGATGCACCATCGTCGAACAGGGCGAAAATCGTGGCATAAGTGTTCTTTGTGGGGAGGGCCCACTTGGGTCGGCAAGGAACTGTCCGTGTGTACTGAACAGCCAGGGGTGAAAGCAAGGATCCATCGCCTCCCGATGCGAAGCGATAAACGTCTTGGGAAGTGTGGGTGGAAGAGGTGGTGGGTCGGTCGGAGAAACGGATATGGCCTGGTTCAGACGCGCAGGCGAGTCAGGAGGGCATGCTTGGAGCCAACCTCGTTCCGTAACCGCAGGCAGGTCGGCGCCCGTGAGTGCTACAGTCAATTGCATATTAACAAGTGAGAAAGTGTGCAAAAGGGAGGAGACGTACTCGTCCCGTTGGCAGCTGCTTCACGAGCCATGGACATGATTCTCCAGTCTGAAAGCATAGCGGGATTATCACCCGGACAAATCGTAAAGCGTAGTGGGGTTAAATCTTGCTCCACATCGCGAAGAAGCGCCCTGATATCTCTAAGCCTGTCGTGCAAGCCCGTCCACTGCCCTGGGGGTATGGTTGAATAGGCAACTTCGAGTTGCGGACGACCGTCCACCTTCTCAAAAGTCGTCACGACAGGTCCATTCTCGAGCTCTTCCCGCGTGCGCGCTAATTCCGTCGGATCCATTCCCCAGAAAGGTTGGATGTCCTCGAATATTTCGTCAAATTCATCCGGTAGCTGCACGTCGTGTTCAACTGCATATTCCCACCTATCAATCCGAGAAATAACAATTAGGTTTGCAACATATTTTCGGAAAAGCTCGCTCGAATACGCACCATTTATCGAAACCAAGCGGAGGCCGTCGACCGTAGCGCCGCTTGTACTCTACAACGGCCTCATCTAGTGTTGTACTTCCTCGCGCACACTTGGCTTCCCAAGCTGCCTCGGCATCGCGGATGAGCTCAAAGATGGGGTGGGGAGCGTCGGGGTTAACGACAAGAAGACCATCCGGAGTGCGTGTGTGGGCTCCAAGGGGAGCCTCCACGGGTACGTTCTGCATTGGCTTCGATTTTGATGCGACCCAATCAGGAATCGATTTGACGACCTCATCGAAATCAAAGTCAAAATCGATTCCGAATGGTTGGTCAACGGCGAAACGTTGGAGGTGAGTAGAGTGGGATGTGAAGAGGAAACAGAGAGATATAACGACCACCGAGACGAGTAAGATGGCAGCCAGGGATCTCTGTAAGCCAGTGTACCCTGCGCCCATCCTACTAAGCACCATGCGGACGTGCAAGGGAGTGGGGGAAAGGTAAGATAAGACTTGCGTCAGTGCCAGTGGTACCAGACAATGTATAGGACCCTAGAACAGACGGCGATGCGGATAAATTTGAACTTTGTTGTGCATAGAAATTGTACTTTGCCGGGTATTATGTAAAATGCAACGTTGTACAACCGAGTTACCCCGGATCCAGGCAAAGCCTAGGACGGACAATCAACTGTCCCGTGAATCGGATCATGGGGACATGTGTTTCCTGAAAAGCGAATGATCATGTCAGTGACTGACTTATTATCTCGATTTCCTCCTATGCAAGTGCAAGCAAGGGTGCTCACAAACCCATTTGAACCATGCGTATCCTATTCGGCATGTTTCGGTATTTGTTTCGGAAACTGAATGTGGCGTCTGAATAAATTTGTTGATATTTGTGATTTGAATTAGAAGGCTGCTACTCGGGTTTGCATATGAAGGTACTTCAGGTTGCAAACCGGCCAAAACCGAACGGGGGCTGTGGTCTATCGTCGAGGCATGCTGCGAGCCAAATGTCAAGAGTGGCAAGTAAACCTAGGATCCAACTGCTATCAGACATAATTGCGCAAGGGAGCAAAAATATGCCCAAAATTCAAACGGTACGCGCCAAGACCAGGCACTTACCATTACTTGGCAAAAAAACGTGTCGCACAGCGTATCGTACAAGACGTACGAACGCGAACCTTCTTCATATCAAGTGGCCGAGGTACAGGTCAAAGGTTTACCCTGACCGCTGAAAAAGGCGCACCCCATTTATTTGACTGTGCGAGCTTGGGTATTCATCGTTGTGATGACCGTGAAAGTAAGAGGGCTATACATTTGTCACGTAAACATTACGCAGCCTTCTTCCTTTTTTGGACCCTAAACCACGACTGTTCGACAAGGTACATATCCTGATGGATGCTCAAAAGATCATATGTGATCGTCGCCTTATTGACACGCGAATACCACGCTTGTATCGTTGCCGGTGTCACATGTCGCGCTGGAAGATCCGACACCCGAGTTGGCCCCCAAGGTTGAAAACACAACCTCGAGCTTCGCACATCTGCAAACCGTTGGAAATGAACGCTTAAAACGAGCTAACGATCCGTTACGTTCACGATAGCGAAGGTATCCGATTGGCTGACTGCCCCAAATCAGCTCAGTCACCTAGTAGGTTTGTCAGCACATTTTTCAAACTAACCAAACGGGGCATCAATTCGCTGCTGAGCGACTCGCTTAGTCCGCTGATGCAGGCCTTCATGCTTCATACTTCCTCGGCTTCAAATCGTGTCGATGACTTCTTTGACGTCGCGTGCCGCCCACTTCCGACTCAAAG
>JBBPMP010000082.1:27795-70513 GCA_038090395.1 Boletales sp. KT-2023a | reverse complement strand
TTGTAGCCAAGAGTGACTACTATATTTCGTGTCACTAAGGCTAAGCGAAATTCCCACAGATGCTTGCAGTGCGCTTCGCGCACTGTATCAACATTAGTTATTGCAACAGTTTTGTTGCTCAGTGTATCCTACCAACACAGTACATTAATTTAGTTACAAATAACTTTATGGAACAATCTCTCATACACGGAATAAACACTTTTTCGCATGCTCGGACATCCACTCCGCCAGAGTGACGTTGACGTCAGATCGTGGTACAGACGCCCACCAAGTTTTGTTTTCAAGTCCATTGCGGAATGCCTCTTTTAATCTCGCCGGTGATGTACGGCTCCTGGTCCTCGTTGGAGAGATCCTCGAGGGTCTGTTGCTTCGTCTCTGGAATGAGCAACGTCGACAGGACGCCTGAAAACATGACGAAGGAGAGCGTCTCCAAGCTGAGCGACGTCTCAGAAACTACATATCACACGAGGTGGTACACCGGAATGTGTGCGTACATGATCTGCATGTCTTGATCGCTCTTCAGCAGCTGCCGACCGAGCACGAGCTGTGCTATGATCGCGCCCAACTTGCCGCATGCTGCGGAGATGCCGTGTGCGGTGGCACGGTAGCGGGTTGGAAATACCTCGCCAGGAATGATGAATGTGGTCGTATTCGGGCCAAAGTTGAGAAAGAAGTTGGCGAGGCAGTACAAAAATATGAACGCATGTTGGCCAGGACCTGTGGCGTTCAGGGGAACGTAGGCAAATGCTGTAGAGCGGAAACGTAATGAGTCTGTTGGCGGATCGAGGACGCCATCAAGAACGTACACATGACGAGAAAGAGGACGGTTAACGTGGCAAAACCCATCAGTTGAATCGACTTGCGGCCCCATGAGTCAATGAAGAGGAAAGATACCCAGAAGCCAGGGATGTAGCCGGCGACGGTCAGTACGATATTTCCAACGCAAATTCGAAAGAGGCTTTCGTAGACGTCGTTAGAGCTATTTCCCCTGATTTGACCAAAGTTGCTGTACGTCAGGAGGATGGAACTATTAAGAGTGAGGCTGTAGAAGGGTATCTGTGTACGTGTCAGGCGATGCGACATGCGCAGCCATGACGAAAAGCAGGGCACTCACGTCGAGGGCGAACCAGGAATATGCTGTACCGATCAGCACCTTGAGGTTCTCCCACTTGGAAAAATGCCTCGCAAAATCCTTGAAGGACGCACGGGGCACGGTAACAAATCGATCCCCCTCGGCGCCCTTAGGTAGTACCGACAGAATGCTGTCGATGTCGCGTCTGGCTCGATTGATATTGCGTTCGATATCCATGGTAAACCGAGGAGTCTCCGGAATGGTAATGCGGAAATAATACGCGACTAGCCCTGGAATACAGCCAAATCCGACGAGGAGACGCCACGTAAAATCAACTGGAACGGCGCTGGGAAAAGCAGCGTCACGAATTGCATCTCCGTATGCAACGACAATGATCATTCCAACGAGACTGACAGCTAATAAGTTGATCGTTGAACGGTTGGTGCCTCGAGTAATCTATGAGCGCACCGAGTTGGCCCCAGCCTTGGGCGGCAAAGACAGCAGTCATGAGACGGCCACGAGTCTTAATTGGAGCAAACTCGGACATGATGATGGCACTTAAAGGGTAGTCGCCGCCACAGCCAATTCCCATCTAGCATACTCGTGACGTCAGGTAATGCAAAAGAACGTTTGAGCGCTTACGATAAACCGCCAAACGATGAGAACTGCGATAGTATCCACGGCGTAGCCGGGTCCCACAAGGGCTTGACCAAAGGCAGCGGTAACCATAATGACAAGTTCAGCACCGTCTGTCGTAGAGCCGTCGAGTAAGGATCAAGGGGACTTATGGTTTATGACTCACATATCCGTTTGCGGCCAAGAAGGTCCGCAAGCGAGCCAAAGAGTACCTGGCCAACCAGATTACCAACAGGAGTGGCCACCTTGAGACCTGTGGACTGCCAAGGGCTGAGGTCACCTGTGAAGGGGTATGTAAGGGCTGGAAGGAAGAGGAGAGGAAGTATGCCGCACCGTGTTCATTGCCGTAAACATAGCCCAACATGGAGACTATGATGCTGATCGCGAACATGTCATAGCTAGAGCTGAAGAGTGAGCATGTCCCGCGAAAATAGTTGGATTGACTTGCGCATCGGTAAAGAACCCAACAGCTGCAATAAAACATATCCTGACGTGGATCCAACTCAAGGAAGGACTCGGGGTGAGGAAGAAGACAGGTAATAGATAGATTACATACGAAAAATGGGCATTGTCGATCCGCTCCAAAGCTTTGCGACGGTGTTCGTTGAGGACGGCTACTTCGTCAACCTCATTCATGTTTGGCGAGCGGACATTTGAACCTCTCTCGACAATCCACTCAGCGCTGCTGGTCATTCGAAGTTACCACCCCTCGGAGGATGTGGCGAAGAAGGAGGTGTACGCACAAGTGGCAAAGCCTGGAACATCCTACATCTTATAACTCGCGGTGACATGCATTATGACCGAGGGTGCCTTTGTCAGGCAGTGCGATTGGCCTACATCATACACATTCGTCAATTCGCATCGCCAAGTGAATCTTCACCAGCCCTCCAACCGCATGATCATATCAGTATTCTATCAGCATCACATCATGCATCACACGTACAAAGGAATGCCATAAAAATGCGCTATTTTCTAGGCACGGTTAGTAAAGCAACTTGAGGTGGCTGTCCACATTACCTCGCCGAGAGTCGGTGCGATTTTCAATGCCATCAAAGCGGATGCTGCAAGCAGGGCAGAGGATACGATGTAGCGTGGGTGGGACTCCCACAGTTTGCCGTACTGCCCCTGTGTAGTGTAAATCGCAGCGTTAAATAAGGGTTCGAGCTTGACAAGTAGCAGAGATACAGGTTGAAAGGGTGAGATTCTGGCGTCCCTCTCCCACTGCGCGATGCCAGAGGAAAGAATATCCACTTAGTATTTGAAGCTCAGACTGACGACTACTCTGTCTCTTTGTTGTATATAAGAGCGCGAATGCGTTGTGTCTGGGTTCGAGGGTATACAGATTAGTGATGGAAATCCTACAATGCGAGTAAAACGGTCGAATCATGCGGGAAAGGCACCCTTAAAAGCCTTCCTTGCCCAAATCCCACTCCCTGATGCTCCCCTTCTTCTTGTATTCAATGTCCATGATGCTATCACCGCCCTCGCTATACTTCTTCAGCTTTGAAGTTGGGATCTTCTTGTCACTTGTGTCAAAGCCCAGCTTCTCTAACCTCTTTTTCTCCTCCTTGTCCTCTCGGCGTTGACGTAGAAGTTCTAGCATAGCATCCCAGGCTTCGTATTCGGAGTCATTGATAAACCCTGTTTTGGGTACAGTAGGCACGGATAAGGGGGTAGTGTCGAGACGAGGGTCGTAAGAATCCTCAAAATATTTGTCCATTTTGGATGGGAGGGCGGCGGGGGGCAGTGGGGGTGGTGACACTGATGGCGAGCGGACTGATGTGGCAGAAACAGGGCGACCACGTGATCTGCGGGGAGGAGGCGGAGGCGGAGGCGGAGGCAGCGGTGGTGGTGGTATAGACAGCGAGCGAACCTGTGGTGGGCTCACCAGAGACGAAGCATCCACCACATCCCTGTCTTTGCCCTTTGATGCGCGGGACTTGGTGACAATGTCCACTAAATCGTCTTCAACAGGCGTTTGTGAAGACCGAGAAGGCGAGGATATATTGCGTGGTGGACTATCCCGAGGTAGACGTTTTCCTTGTGTATCTTGGACTTCCGAAAGAGAAGGAGAGCGGTCGCGTTTCCGAGAAGACTCGGGATCTGGTGAAGGGCTCTTCTGCCGTCGACGTTTGCGGTCTTTTTCGTCATCTCTGCTCTCGTGTCGTCCGTGTTTCCGTCGGCTACGATCACTTCTACGAGAATCCTTGTCCCTGTCCCGTTCCCGCGACGGCGTTCGCTTACGACTGCTCTCATGTCGGCGTTCTCGTCCGCCATGTTGTGAGCCTGACCGCGAACGACGTCTTCGTCTTCTCCGTCTGTTCTCCCGCTCTTCGTCCTCACTGAGTTCCGCTCTCCAATCGTTGTCCCAGGCTCTCATGCGGGATCGTGACCGTTCCCCATCCTTCACCCTCCGTGTATCCCACTCGTCCGGGTCATAGTCAACCCGCTTCTTGCGTCGCCTCGACCGTTCTGCGGCGGTGGCCTCTTCCGCACGTGCTCTCCTTTCTTTCCGCTCTTGTTCTTCTCGCTCCTTTTTTACTTCTTGGGCTGCGAGCGCCTGTGCACGCAATATAGTTTTATTATGGTCGTCGGTGCTGCGAATGATGGATGAAAGGAAGCGTTTGTTGGGACGTGGGGCATTTGGATCTGGGCTGCACTTGGAATGTCATAAAACGGGTCATGAAATAGAGTATGAAAGAGCTGCACACCCCGTTGGGAAATAAGCCTTTATTCCTAACTTGCTGTAGTCCTCGGCCTTTTGTTTCGCTTCTTTGAGGATGATGTCCGCGACATGCTTGTCGAGATCCTCATCTGGGGTGTTGGATGATACAGAGCTGCCCATCGAGGCTCGCACAAGGGATGAGACGACGGAGGACAGCGTCGACTTGGACATGGTGCAAGGTGGGACTTTGACGTTGTTTGTGACTTTGGTGGCTCGGCGCTGAACAATGTCGGACCCATTGACAGCAACGTTTACCACGTACACCAAGCACAGCACCAAGTAAAACAAGTCCCACTCTTTATTTGATCCGAACTTGACAGAACAATGAATCCAATGATTCAAACTCGTTCATTTTTCCCCAGGTTCTTATTGCCTACGGCCCCGAGATCACGCCGCCGACGATGGCGGGGTCGCTCAGATCCGCCTTGACCATCGTCCCATCAAGGTTGGCAAGGAATGGAAGACCTACGATGGCGATTCTGCACCAAGAGGGCATTCTGGGCTCCAGTGCTTCGCATGCGGTAATGGCCCTGCACAGTGACGAGAGGTGTCGACCAGCTTAAGCACCAGGCACTGGCAAGCAATCACACCGGTGACACGTCCTGCTCCACTCAGCAGGGTCGAATTGTCTCACCCACGAGTCCATCCGTGTCATGTCAGGGAGCAACTTGCTGTTTGGCAAGCACCTCTCTGCTTTCCTGGAAAGTATGTACACGTACCGTCGAGGCACGCTGCTGCCACACTTCTCAAACGTGCTAGGGGCATGCTAGTACCTGTACGGTCGTTTCCGTGCTGATGGTTGTTACTCGATGACGTACCGCACTTTCCCCGCTCGTGCTCCATACGATCTCACCTCGAGCGGGTCACGGATCTCCGCCCTATGATTCATTACATGTGTTCTTATCTCCAATGTCGTATTCCTGGAACCTTGCGTATCCATTGTCTCATGTTATATCGTAGTGGGGGATGTATCATATCACCCAACCTGTCACACCCTTCGTCGAGATTTTACATTGCGATTCTGGTTACAGCGAGGCCTGTGAACATCCATACCAGATCGAACGCGCGAGAACGGGCGATTGGCAAGTGTATGATCTCTCGGGTTTTGAGCCAATCATCGACCGAGCTGATGCCTAGGGACGGTCCCTATACGGAAACTCGGAAAACGGTGTTCGCGTACGCAAAGGCGATGCTTCTTCATTTGTGTGCGACATTCAGATTCCTCAAGTGCAATGCAGTTCTGTTTGCTGCTGACTTGGCCACGATCATCGCGGAGGTGCGCAACACCAGAAGTGCCGGTCTAAGATTGCCATGGCCCGGCCAATCAAGATTCGACATCACCCAGGGAAAGCCGCTTGACGGTTATTATTGACCTCGACTCAGGTGTTCATATATTAGCCTGGGACCGCGTGGGTCAAACAATGAACATGTGAACCACCGAGGTTCCAGGATAAGCCGCCGATGCTGTGCCACATAACATACCTACTTTTTGCAGAAACGTTTTGGATGGCCGATTACGCAAATTTGCCGTGCCCGCTCCGTCGAGGGTACCATCGACGTATAAAAACGAACTCGGCCCTCCGATCGATGGCCTTTTGCCCCTGACTTCGGTCGCGTCTGGGACGGTGCTCGCTCTTACTTCTACCACGATCCACATCTCACATCTTCCGCTAACGTCCACCATGGTCCTACTCAACTTTTTGCGATCCTGGATGCCGCCTTCCTCGAGAGTGAGTGTAATCACGTCCGCTCGTCCATGGCTCACGCGTCTCCAGACCGAGCCCCTGGAGGTCTCCTTTGCTCTTGCTATCGCACCTCTTTCCCCCAAGTGTCATTCCAACTCCCAAGTGCCCCGTGTGCCAGCACGTGGTATTCCTCTCGAGGTTGTGCTTGACATCCTTGAGGCGGTAAACTTTGACGGCGGCTTGGTAGACACACAGTTCCTCCGAACTTGCTCACTCGTCTGCAAGTCATGGTCACTCCCTGCACAAAAACACCTTTTCAAGAGGGTTCGCCTTTGCTCGCAGGCGGCGTACAACTCATTCGTCTCCGCCGCCGACCGTTCCACAGAGCGGGGCCGAATTCTAAGCGACTCAGTCGTTCAGATGCATGCCGTTTTAGACAACAATCAACCCGGTCCCCTGAAGCAGGCGTGCTTTGCCTGCGCCGTTACCCTGTGCCCTAATCTCCGCGAGCTGAACCTTTCCCTCTATGGTTGCGGGGACCCAGGGAATGACATTGTTGGCAGTCCCGCTCTTGAGCGCATGCGTCGACCGGCGCCTTCTTTTGAGCCCGGTACCTTGGAACTCCTCCGCAACGGACCACCAATCACATCGCTACACTTCAGCAACTGGTCCGACAATGATCAATCCGTCATCCAGCTTCTCGATATCTGGCCTTCCCTCAGGTCCCTCTCAATCACTGGGAAGACCCCTCATCTCTCGCCGGATTCGACTCGTTTGCCGTTCCCCTGTGCGCTTGCCAGGTTGAGGATGAACTGCCAGGCGGAACCATCCCTCGACTTCCTTGAGTGGCTTCTTCACACGTCCTCACAAGCGAATAGCTTGTGCGCCGTTGAAATAGACCGTGAGCCCAGTTTGGACATGCTGGATTACCTCACGAGGAACCATGCGGAGAGCTTGCAAGAACTGACTGTTCCTTCTTGTACAACACCCGAATACGCCACCATCATCCTCCGATGCCGTTCTCTGCGCCAACTGCGGACCGAGCGCCCATCTACATCTTCAATACCCGCCGTCTTCCGCCAACTTCCAGCGGGCATCCAGCATCTTGCTTTTGGCATGGACCAGGATACTCCGTTGCAAACCCTGATCGAAACCGTCAAGACCCGAGATGCGCTGCAGAACATCACGGTAAATCTATGGGACAAGGGCGACAAGCATCGACTGCTCCCAGCGTTGAAGATGGCTTGTGCATTCCGCGGCGTAGAACTCCGTATTACGAATGATGTCTGTGTTCACCGCGTCATGGCAGTAAGCGTGTTTTTTTTTAGGAGTTTCGCCGAGGGCTTAACCATTTGCCCAGCGCGTCACCAGCGGGCCGTGTTAGAAACCATTTTTACGGTAACATTTTTCACCGATGAACATTCTTGTTTTCGGACTCGACGTTGTAGCCCTGATTGAGCATTTGACTCAGTTATTTTATTGCGCATTCCATTTCTACATACATGGCGTTCTCGTAATATTCACTCCACCAATTAACTTTGTATCTATTATCATCAATACTTATCGAAGACTTCACGTTCAGCATTCTCGGCCTCTTGAGACTGAGTCTCAAGTTTCCCACCATGACGAGCGACGGCGAAGCGACCACTCTGCTTGACCTTTTCTCATCCTCCACCATTCTGACGGAACATCCAGAAAATGCGTCTTACTTCGGCGAACTGCCTTCTTCGTCGCTGTCCGACTTGCTGGCGACGCCAACAACGCTCTCCACCCAGTCACACACCATAACCGCATCCTTGAACGCGTTGGCACACACGTCGTATCCAACCATCCTGTCTCTACACCACACGTCCTCTGCGCTCTTGAATTCCCTCTCGTCGCTCGATACCTCGCTCAATACCCTATTGGACTCAGCTCTCCCCGCGCTCGACGATGTGGCACGCACGTTCCGCGAGAAGAGCGGTCCTACCGTGATCGAAGAACGGCAACGCACACGCGTCGTTCTTGAACAATACGACAAACTTCGTGACTTGCTCGACGTCCCCGTCCTGATGGACACTTGCATTCGCAACGGCCTTTACGCCGAGGCACTCGCTTTGGCTGGGCACGCCACCTCAGCACTCTCAGCACTGTCTACCATCCGATCACAGGGCGGCGAACCCAACGGGTCAGATGGACATACTCCTCCGCTTCCGCTCGTGAGCGCGTTGCAGGCGGAGATTGCATCCTCGTTGCACGCCATGCGACTACTTCTCCTCGGTACTCTGCAGGAGCCTGGTCGGAAACTGCCCGCGTTTTGGAAGGCGGTCCAGTTTCTACGCAAGATGCAAGTCCTTCCAGAAAGCGAACTCGCGTTGGCGTTCGTGAGTGCGCGGATAGACTGTCTTCGAAATGCACTCCAATCTGTCGAACGGGAGGCTGGTGTCTCGGTCACGGCGTTTAGTGTCGACGGGGATAACATCACCGGGAGCAACACCGTGGATCGCGAGAAAGAAATGGATCGGCGCGCGGAGGACGTTGCACGATTCCTGAAGAGGTATATCGATATCTGGCGCGAAGGGGCCTATGATCTCGTGACTCAGTTCACAACCCTCTTTCTCGACCGGTCGTCCTCGCACGGCTCTGCCTTGCCGGCCACGATACCTCTCCCGGATTCGGTGATCAAACAAACACTTCCATCCACCTTGCTCACCTTGCTGCTTCCCATAATCAAGACCTACCTGCGGCATGCTTATCCCCATCTTGCCCCGCTCGCGACGCAGCTCGCGTACTGCAGTTCGGCTATGGCACGTATCGGAATGGTGCGTTGTCGCGCATAGCAAATCGATATGCTCTCATCCACGCGCATACACAGGACTTTCGCGCCCTCTTGTCTCCACTCATCACACACGCCGTCGCAGACGGCTTCACGCGCGACCTTAGGATAGGAGCCGAACGCGAATGGTCAACTACCCTCGCCAAGCACGCATCCCCGTCCGGAACGAAACCAACGCCACCATCCAGGTGGCTCGTGTCGTCTTCTTTTGCCCAGTCCCTTCCTGCGTTGTCCTCGGTATCTATCCCACCCGCGAACGCAGCACACATCCCACCCCAAATTCTGACGACCTTTCCTCCGCTTGCAGTCACCCTGAACACGTACCTGCGCGCACTCAACCGGCTTCGCGCGCTCGCACCGATGGGCGCGTTGGACGACGTTCGCAACGCACTCGAGACGGGGCTCGTGCGGATCGGGGACTCACTCCTGGACTACGCACGAGCATGGCAGGACGCCACGGAGAAAGAGTGCCTCCGGGCCGTCGGGACAGCGTATACCCAGGTGTTTGTTCCTTTTCTGCGTCGCGCGATCGTGGAGGGGGTATATGGAGTGACGTATACCGATCTCGATGTGCCGGGGGAAGGGGTCGAGGTGGGTGGCAGTGGCGCGCCGAGCGCGTTGGGGGACACGGTACGGAATTGGGAAGGTTGGCTGTCGGAGGCGGCGCCGTAGTTGACCGTAACGAGCGTGATGGTGCTTTTGCGACCGCATGGTCCGTTACCGCTTTTGGATTCGATTGTTGGGTCTTGTTACCATGCGCTGAGCCTCCCCGCCCACAGATGAGATTTGATACATCACGATGGATACATGAGCGGCGCTGACTACCCCGAAAGCGAACGCGTGAAACGTGGATATGAAGAATCGTGCAGGATATAACTAGAACAAGGCTCGTCGTGAACACCCTGAACCGTCCAACTCTCCCTCGAATCAAGCAAGACAGCACAGGACCACCCTTCCGACCTCGAAACGTGCTTCTTATGTGTGCTGTTTTCTTCGGTTAGAGCCGAAAGTAGTGCTTACCGCACGTTTTTCCGTGTATACCTCGATTGACAACCGTACATGTGAGCGGCAAACGAGAAGAAGAACAGCCTAAGGGCAATGAATTGAGGCGATGGTGTTCTCCCTTACAACATGTCCCCTTGCGTTCAGGGACATGCCAGTGACATAAACATGGAAGAAACCAAGGAAAACCATCTCGGGACCAATTTGGCCAGTGCCACCACCGCTGGCAAAGGCCTAAGACGTTCAGCCGTCTCGCTCCTCGCGATTTACTTAATACAACCCGTGATGAAAAAAAAAAAAGCGAGGTGCACCGAACGAATTCAGATCGGGAGCGAAGAGGGCGAAAAACGCGCCATATCACCACCCGCGAAGACGACGTCTAGTTCCTCCGAGATGTTGATCGCTTGTTTGGGTGTCTTGGAGTTGGATAGTAGCGAGCTCGCGTTGCCGCCTACGAAGACTTGAACCGTGCCTAGGACGACCCACGTCATGACGACGAATCACGACGGAGGAGACCAGCGCTAGAGCCTAGAATTCTGCCATGACGCCCCGCGAGCCCATCGCACTTCTCGTGTTCCAACATATAGATTTGCTGGTCGTACTTTGATAGTACGGCGTGTTCACGAGTTCCCCCGGCCTCAGCAGCCCGAGGCCTCCCGTCTAGGAAATATGTCGTGACGTATACGGTGGTGTCATGCTGTTTGGCACAAGAAAACGGTACGCACGACGCCTCGTGAAATATAGGACATAAAACCCGCTGCTAGCTCAGCGACATGGTGCGCTCGATCCATCCTTGCCCGAAGGGGTTAATGTGAGACTCGAACACGATCTTGAACCGCTTACGTACCGTGAACACCCGAAATCTCCACTACACACCACCATCTCGTTCCAAGTCAGGTGCTTCCAGATCTAGATCAGGCATCGAGGAGACGTCGGCATCGCCATGATCTGAATCACCATCATCATTCAAAATACGACTGCCATCTAGTTGTGCATCAACGTAGTACTTGACGACGACATCTTTATTTTAGTGAGTGCTAGGTCCAACGCTTGATCGACACCGGACTTGATGTTCTTGGGATAGATGTCTGATCGATACACCAATATCAGTCAATACACAGGACAATAAAAGCATTTGAAGCGACACCTAGGACGAGAATCAGATTTTCTGTGAAAGTCTGGTTTAGATCAAGAAGTTCTACACGAGTAGCGAGCCGCACAGATGGAATGTGACGGAGGTGATGTTAGCTCGGTGAACCCTGACGTAACGAATGCAAAGGGGATTGCGATCGTCAGGCAGGAAGCTGCCCAGAGGACACACCAGTCGGAAAGCTTTCTCGAGGGCTAAACTGGACAGCGATGATAAACGTAATTCCTGGACGTCGATCGGGGCAAACAGCGACAAGACCCAGAAAGCTCTGAGCGTAGAAGGCGAGCCTCTCTAACGCGTTCTTCGGAGTTTGCGTGCATGCGCACTCCAGAACCAAGGGTTCGCGTTCGACTGGTAAAGACGGGGGACCGGGGTTCGAGGAGTGAATCTCGACATCAGGTCAACTACTGGTCGCATTGCGACATGCAGTACGTGACATTGATGGAAAGGGAACATGAGGGTGACAGTGAGAAAGAAATGAGTATCAACAGCCGCCGAGCTCGACAACATCGTTATGTAGTGTCCCCACCCCCGCGCAACTCTAAGGCTTGCACGATGCACGAGAGTCTACGTCTTTCGAAAGTCATTTCCAGTCACTACTTTGTATGGTGCTGTGATGCCGATCGAATAACATTACCACGGATGTCCCGTGTTCACGAAGACACTGGATGAACGCGATCATTCTTTCGCGTTTACCTGCTCTATATTAATCTCTCAGAGATAGCAAGACGCGTAGGGAGCTGCGTGCATGCCTTCATCAGTTTTTGTTAGTGTTCCTCACCTGCGCCGCCTCGCCATTGGTGATGAGCTGGAGGCGAGTGGGCTTGCCTTTGGGGCACATTCGACTTGACATCCTTTGCATTTTTGCTGTAGTCGGATGGACTCATCTGTCGAGCCAGACGAGCAGGACCAAAGGCGACCGAGACGTTGCTCTTGAAGGCGAGCCTGTGGCTTCTGGTAAGCGGGTCCGACTCCGTAGCAGGGCAATGCAACGTCACGCTTCCGACTCGGAAGTCGGCCAACAAATGAATAATACTTTTAGCCTGAGACTGCGTTTCGGAGCAGGGTTGCATCGAAAGGGACTTGGACGCCGCCCCCATCGACAGCCTGACGTCGCATGGTGCGTCGTTGGCATGGAAGCAAAAGCGAATGGCGACGAAGAGTTTCGCTTCGAGCTTTCTGCGCAAAACGATTGGAAGACTCACGATACGTCATGACAATGCATCCGAGTCCGTGAGACCGACCATCGCCCGAATTCTCGTGTACCGGCGAGAGTGAGTCGGACCTTTACCACTTCGCCAGTCCGTCCCCAGTGACTAGAGTTGCTTGAATTCGCGTCACTGGTGTCCGTTTTGGATCCCGCGACAATCTCTAGTGACACCTGGGTGACGTATTGACAGCTGCATGAGTCCGGCTACCAACAACGACTCGGACGTGTTGACCTTGTGAAGGGTTCGGCTCATCAATGGCTCCTTGCATTACTGGTGGTCCGATCCTTCGCAGTGCGAATCGGACGAAGAACTCCAAGGATGCGGAGAGCTGCCACGATGATATCGTCTTTTTGAACACACTGAAACGAACAGCACGTACGTACCTGTCGACAGTTGACAGTCATTCTCTCTGCCGTTCCTTTTCTTATTCTCATCCAAGATTTCTCTTAATATTTCGCATCTCCTCCGAGCCCAGCACAGGAACAAACACTCATTGCTCGTGCGGTTCTCCCTGTTACCCGCATCGTGTCAAATATCGGAGCAGTCGAGGCAGCAAATGCCGCCATGAGCATACTCTTTTCACCCATTTTCCAGCTGCCATTTGGGGCACCATAAGTAGCACAAGTCAGTTTGTCACCATATGAGCCATGTTCATCCAGGAATTCTGGTATGGCGCGCACTTCGTACTCCAAGGCAAGACTCGACCTGGCGCCATTACGAGCATCATCCGGGCGTGTTTGATCGTCACCAGTAACTTCCACATGACAGTCCCTCTCTTGGCCATGCTGACCAAAGGCAAGGCAGCCACTGCAGAACTTGCGGCCCTCATTGCTACCTCCAAAAATGACCCGCATTGCTCATTAACAAACGCCAAAACTGCACTCATATTTGGCGGATCATGCCGCGTGGCTTCATTGGCGACTTTACGCTCACCAATCTTACCTTTTCCTATCTCACACATTCGATCGTGCCTGTCTTGCGTGCTTCGAGCGGGGCCACGTTTGTCGCTGGTCCTTCAGGATGTGGTAAATCTACCTATCGGATCCATCCTTCTCGGCTACTATACCTCGGCCCTTAACAAGGGTGACGTTCTTCTAGACAGACAGGATGTGCGATACCCCGATGGGAGTTGGGTTCGACAGCACATCGTGGGCGTCCCACAAGGTTCAATTGGTGTTGATGCACAAGTCTTTCTGGGGGGGTTCTATTCACTGGAACGTTGCTCTCGGTGCTGTTGGAAGTGATCGGGGTGTCGAAGATGTGACGCGATCTGGAGTAGGGGAAGCATGTCGGCTTGCGATGCTCGGGGACTCGAGGTGGAGTACGAAACCGTGCTGGCTGGGAGCGGCGAGAATGGCGACACCGAAGGAGGTGTCGTGTTAGTAGCAGTATGAGGAAACGACTGGCACTCGCGAGGGCGAGAACACGCGACCCCGAAGCGTTGATTCTCGATAAGGTTTTTCTGGGTCGCATGGAGAGAAATCAACTCACGGGACATGTTCATATAAACGAGTCGACGTCCGCCTTGGACCCTCCGACGCGATATTTGACGAATGCAGCGATCCCAGGGTGTCATTCACGCGTCAAGAAGACGGACATCGTCAGGACTGGCCATTCGTCCATGCATTATGAGCGATATGCACTACTATATTTTTCCTATAGTGGCCTTGCTTAGCGGTGTCGAAAGCGACTCGAAATCTCCATCGATTGTAGCTATGTATGGTGAATGGCTTATGGATTTAACCAAGATTCTAATCAGTTTTGTAATGCAATATCACTACAGTCCGATGACAAGGTAGAGAAGATACAGCATCAGTTTACTGATTCGGATTGGCAGCGATAAGACAGACGATAATAGCAAAGCCGTTACACGAATGGCATAGAGCCTTGCAGTCATCGAACGACGATAGCCCAGGTAAACAACAAAAGGTCCATCACACGGATAGTGTATCAGCTGGATTTAAATAGCCCAGCAAAAACCAATGGCTCACCGAACCACCACTATGTCCTCCTCAATATCCACCAATTCTCGCCCTTGGCACAGCCAACGGCTTTGACGACCTCCGCTACCTCGGCTCTCAACTCCGTCTCTGTCTTTCACACTCTGCAACACGACCACCGCTTGACCCTTGTCAACGTGCTGGCCTGGGCTCACGCGCACCTCGACCACCAAACTGGGCATCGGGACACGCAGAGCGCCCTTGTGCGCGGTCGAAGTACCTTCTTCCAATAATGACAACCACCTGGGATGTGGGGGGGCAGCGTCGTCTTTTTTCCGTCCGTCGAGAAGAGATATTGTTGAATACCATCGATGCGGGTGCGGCACGCGGTGGAGATTGCAAAACAATGGTGGTGTTTTTTTTTTTGAAAAGGTAGCGGGCGTCGTCGGAAAGCTCAGAAGCTCAGAAACCGACTTGAAAGTCATCTGGAAGCTTCATCGACGGAAGCGTCGAAGTGACCGGGAGAAGTATGTGATGGTGACGTTGATGTGGGCCGCAGAACCGTCGTCCTTGCATAGCGTGACGGCGCGCTCGTAAACATCTCCGCCAAACTGACGTGCGCCAAGAGACGACAGGGCGCCCTCAAAAACCGATGGAGCTGTTTGATCTCTCGAAGGACGACATAAAACGCTGCCTATGCTAACAGTTCCAGAGAGGGGTCCGAAATTGGAGGGAACAGTGCCGAGTGATGCTTCTTGATGAATCCGGTCCCGACTTCCCCTTCGATAAATGCATCGTTGCCTGCAAGCGTCCTCGGAAACTCGACGTTGGTAGAAACACCGACCACTTTATATCCTCCCAGCCCCCGTCGGGGCATTCTCAAAGCATCGGTCTGATCCCGTCCGTGTACCACGAGTTTCGCTATCATGGGGTCATAGAACACACCAATTTGGGCACCTTCCGTGAATCCTTGCTTGAGACGGAGAGATGGCGTAATGGCGCTGGATGCATCGGCACACGTCTCGAGGGTTTGCTCGACTCTGTGGCAAAAAATGGTAATGGAGGTGCAAACATGTGTGTAGGAGTTGGCGTAGAGAGATACAAAAGACGTTCAGAATCAGGGAGGAAATTGTTTCGAGGGTTCTCCGCGTAAATTCGAGCCTCAAAGGCGTGTCCAACTAGAGGGATGTAGAATTGAGTGAGGGTGAGCGGGTTACCTGCTGCGACCTTCGCATGCATGAACAACACGAAATAACATCAACGTGAACACAACATACCTCAAGCTGCCATTCGACAAGATCCAGGCCGGTGATCATTTCAGTGACAGGATGCTCAACCTGCAATCGTGTGTCCCTGACCCCATGTCAGCCCACACCCTTGTCCGAATGCTCTGAAGACACTTGCATCTCCATGAAATGGAACTTCTGGGAGTTATTGTCGAAAATGAACTCTGCTGAACCGGCACCGACGTAGTTGACGGCTCTCGCGGCAGCGATCGCCTTCTCGGACAAGTCCGCACAGAGTTCCGAGGAAAAACCTGGTGCCGGGGCCTACCAAACACGGTGAGATTGAGATGCCACCAGTGTCCATAACAGAGATATGGTCTGAACAAGCATGGGTGTGTTCCGTGATGTTTGATCACCACGTGACTGTGACATGGATAGGGGCTTAATGGCAGTATGAGTTCATACACGGGGTGGTAATTTTGTAGTATCTGCGGTACGTGTCTGAGGGAATATAAACTTTTCCCTCACATCTCTGTTTCTCCCCTTTCCTCATCATTGTCGTTAACCTGCTCAGTCTTGCCACCGTTGGTGCAAACCTCCGCTCAATCTTCTGTAGATATTAAGAAACATGACCCTCTGCTCTGAAAATATTTGCAGATTCCCCCTCCTCCCGTGCCGATGGGAGCATCGTCGCCACCCGAATCCTGTACGCTGGTGGGATCGTCGCTTCCCATCTGGTTGGCACGGCGTGATACAGTTTTCTTCGGAGTTCGTTGACGTTCCACTCTCCCATGGATATCCATAGGCAGCTTGTGACGCTGCTCATGGTCGGCGCGCCAACGCCGATTGCAACGACCTCAAGTGCATCGCGACCGACACGGTGGAGCAGGGCATCCTTGGTTGTTTGGGGAGAGCGGACACGCGGCAAGTGTGTTGAAAGATGCCCCGACGACGTAAGTCATGAAAAGCATGACGCCATCTGCCGCGATGGCGGGAGTGAGCAACACAAGCTTCCGCCGAGGCGCGAGGAAAGAAAAGAGGAGTTTAAAGGATGGCGCTGGCGGCGTCATGGCCAAGTTCGCTCGGCAGGTTCCCTTTGTGTCTCCTCTCGTAGGCTTACTCGTTTGTTTGCCAGGGAGACCAGCAACGTACTACACGCTGCGCCTTCCCTTGCGACTGGCAATCTCATTCTATATATAATTGCCACGTTAACGTCTCTTGTAGTCGCATCCATCTGGTCTTCACTCTCGATACTCGTCACACTCTTTGCCGCTCCTTTTCTTATTCTCACCCAACCGCATCTCCGAGCCCAGCACAGGAACAAACACTCATTGCTCGCACGGTTTCTCCTGTTACCCGCGTCGTGTCAAATATCAGAGCGGTCAAGGCAGCAAATGCTGCCACGAGCATACTCTCTTCACACATTTTCCATAGACGTAGAATTTCTCGCTGCCATTTGGGGCGTCGTAAGTGGCACAAGTCAGTTTCCCGCCATGTTCATCCAGGAATTCTGGTACGGCGCGCACTTTGTACACCAAGGCAAGACTCAACCTGGCGCCATCACGAGCATCATCCGGTCGTGTTCGATCGTCAGTAACTTCCACATGACATTCCCTCTCCTGGTCATGTTGGCCAAAGGCAAGGTAGCCGCCGACTAGACGCGTCTACTTGCAAAGGTAAGTACTAATTCAATAGCCAACTACACTCAAATCATTCCATCCCGCTCGGGGACTGCGACAGGGGCAGAACGTGTACCCGAACCATTCGGCCGATTCGTCGAGCGTGGGGGTGGCGGCGCCGCAGCTCTCAGGCTATCACTCGACCTTGGAAGTGGTGGTCTTGCCGTCGAAGGGATACTAGTCGAATTGCCCCTCGAAAGGGATGGCCGCCGTAGACGGGATGTTGGTGTCGATGGCAGATTTGCCACGGATGGCGAGGGCGAAGATGAAGGTGAGCGGGGCGTTTTAGGTGATTTGGGCGACTTGAGTGGATTCGAGGTGCGAGCAGGAGATGGAGGGGGTATGGTCAATCGGGGAGGTATGTCTGGGATAGCAGGTATGGGTGTTGCTTTCTGATGCGGAGCCAGGAGATCGTCAAGTAGGTAACGAAAGTCGAGGCCAAACTCTTGTAGTAACTGTCGGATTGTGAATGAAATAAAACGAGGTAGCGAAGACAGGCTGGCAAACCTTTCGGCTCTGGGAATAGGTAATCTTCAATGCCTCGTCGACGGTCTGTTGGTCCACATCGGAACTATAGACCTGTTTCCTAAAGATTTCGGCATACACCTCGATTTGCTTTTTCGCCCAGTCGATAAAACCTACGTTGTCACATAAGCCGTGCCTCCCAGTTCTCACGAAACTGCGCACCAGAGGCCATTTCATGCTCCACGAACGCGGCAAGGAACCAATCTGCAGTGTGTTTTATTGCTGTGAATATCACCACGGCTAGGTGGTGGATATAGAGGCCGACGTGGCCTTCAAAGAGGATGGCTCGAATATAACCCTTGATAGCCGTACCTCTGGCGCCCAAGAACGTTTCGCGAGCCCGAGCCACAGCGCCGAGACGCAGCAAATGACCGACAAGTTCCACGCACATGGACTTAGAATTCTTTGTACGAGCGAGTGCGTCCAACAGAGCAGATGTCAGTGCTGCGACGAGTGAAGACAGACTTGGATGAGAGCGCGCAGACTCGGCCAATTGGACGGCGCGAGACCAGGAACGAAGGGCGATGGCAACGGTCAAATCATCCGAGAGTTCTGAGCGCGCGCGCGCATTCTGGTCTTGTTTAGCCTTTGCAGAAGCCTCTCCGGAGCCCGCATTCGCAGCGCGCGCTAATTCTGTCATCCATTCTGAAATCGGGGGAAGCTTATCGAGATTGAACACTGCAGATGCGCGCTGAATTATGAATGTGAGAAGAGCGTATATGAGGAAAAAAGAGATGGACATACGTCACCACCTGAATTGGCACCTGCCCACAAACTTTTTCTGCGTTCGTGTTCACCCTCACGTTCCTTGCGCTTGCGAACTGCCAGTTCCTCCGCCACTTGACGGAACTGGGCAAGGAGCGTCTTTTTGTCGATAGGAACATCGGTGCGATAGACGTGGGTTTCCTTGCCATGACGAATTTTGAAGACGTTGGTCATACCTATGGGGGGTCAGAAGGGGAAACGCGATGAAGATGGACTGACTGGGAGTGTCCTTAGTGTCGAGCACCAACATTTCATTCAAGGGCCAACATCTTTCCGCGGCGAGCTTGCCGACTGGTTCGGCAGCGTTGTTTGCAGAAGTAGCAGTACCCCCCCTTCTTCGCCTGGCGACCAAGACAACGTCGTCCAATATGACGAAACGAACCATGCTGACGACCTTGTACGTTGCGGCGTTCAACTCCCAAATGCCGTCCATTTCGGCAATGACGTGTCTGCCTGGTGTGGCAGGGACAAATTTCGCTGAACCGGATATCTGGGAATGGAGAGTCTGCATCTGGGATGCATAGAGGATGCGGAGGTCGACGACGGAGGAGCGGGCGGCACGCCTGCGTTCTGAGAGAGAATCAGCAAGGCGAAAGGGGTGGGCGAGAGAGGGGGACCTGCGACGGAGGCGGATTCATCGATGTGGAGGAGAGAGGGCATGCTTCGCCATTCCTGAAGGCTCTCCTTGAGCTCGAGCATCTCGTTCTCGAGGACGCTGATCTCCTTGGACACGAGGACGAATTCGGCATAGCTACGTCACCGGGGGATTAGCGGGGGGGTATGCGAGGCGAGGATGGACCGACTTTTTGAAGACGTTGCGCTGCAGGTCGACGGCGGTGTCGTCTTTGAGGGAGCGGAGAGAGGATTGGAGAGACTTGAGTTCGGCCTCGGTCGAGTTGGCGAGCTTCGCCTTGAGATCTGGACCAAGATCAGCAGGGACGATGGGGTACGGGTGAGACTGACAGTCATCTGGATCAAAGTCGTCCTTGTCGAGGAGACGCTGGTCATGTGCGCGGGGGTCATCCTTGGCCTTGGCGGTGTCGAGCACGATTTCGTCTGGATCGCGGGGTGGGCCGGGTCTGAGCCCGAGAGGGACGGTCGGGACCGCTGGGACGGAGGCCTCTGTGGGCGAGGATATCTCTGCATATCTGAGCGACATTCGCTTCTTCATCTTGTCGTCCACTGCGGATTTGCGTGCATTCTGGCGTACCGAGGGCGACTTTGCGAGCTTGGACGTGCTGCGTTTGACCGGTCTCGATTCGGAGGGACGTCGTGAGCGTAATGACTGCTGCATTATGATGATGTCCAAGTCCAAGTAAGAGTGAGACCTATGCCTGGCTGAAACCACGGTCTTTCCGCAACCATTACCTTACTTGCTTAGCACGATGGATCACTCACGCCCAAACTCGTTCTACGGTCCAGAGTTTGGCGCAGAGACACCCAGCAGGAATCGCTCGCGTCCCCCTCGTTCTCCCCAGCAGCAGCCCGCCGACGTCGCCTACGACCCCGACGACGTTCCCCTCGGCGTGCTCCACAGCAATAATGACATCCAGGACCACGACGACTTCTATGGTTCGCAGCAACTCGACCAAACGCCCGTCCGTCCCGCTACCGCCTCCCGCTCTGTCCGCGCACCTTCCCCGCCGCCGCCGCCGCCGAATGGACCCCTCCTCGATCACTCCCATCTCCGTCCAGGCAACCAGGCCTCCCTTCTCTCACACGACCGCACCCTCGAACTCTACCGCGCCAATGCAAAGAAGACGCAGGATCCAGATCTCCAGTTCGAGTTTGCCGTCTTCATGATCGATGCCTCAAAAACATACCCCATACCGGAGCGCACACCAGGCAACATCATGGAAATCGAACGGGCAGTCGAAAAGAGAGAGAACCTCATCACCGAGGCACTTGCTCTCCTCAAGCGTCTCGCTGACCGTGGCCATCCCTCTTCCCAGTACTTTCTCGCGGACTGCTACGCAAACGGAATAGGTACTTACAAGGGAAAGCAGGACTTTGATCGTGCCTATCCCTTGTTCGTGCTCGCCGCAAAGCACGGTCACCCTGACGCATCCTATCGCGCCGGGACATGCTGTGAAAACGGCTGGGGCTGCAGACGGGAATCTCCCAAAGCACTCCAATTCTACCGTAAGGCTGCAGCCGCTCTTCACCCAGGCGCAATGTATCGTCTGGGAATAGCAGAGCTCAACGGCGAACTTGGCCTTGCGAAACACCCCAGGGAGGGCGTCAAGTGGCTCAAACGCTCTGCAGAGCATGCGACTGCCGAATTTCCACACGCTCTCCACGAGCTGTCTCTCTTGCACGAAAAAGGCATTTACAACGTGGTATTTGTCGACACAGAGTATGCCGTGGAGCTCCTTGCCCAGGCATCTGAACTCGGTTATGCCCCATCGGCATACCGATTAGGCGAATTTTACGAGTATGGCAAGCTGGGCTGCCCTCAAGATGCTGCGCTTTCTATTCATTATTATGTGGGTCCCAACTTCCCCTTTGTGTCATCCGTTCACCAGGCACGTAGAATATTGCTGCGCAACAAACGCATCGCGATGCGTGCTTTGCTCTCACAGCATGGTATCTCGTTGGCTCATCAGGCGTGCTCCCCCAATCGGACACGGAAGCATTTCTGTGGGCCAAGAAGGCTGCGGACGCGGGACTCGCCAAGGCGATGTATGCCGTGGGCTACTTTCTCGAGGTCGGAATCGGCACGCCGCCGGATCCACAAGAGTGTGTATCTGTCACGCATGTGCTGTCCGAAATAACCCACGACGTGTTGACAGGTCGATCTCATACTATAAAAAGGCGGCCGAGCTCGGTGACAAACGTGCGCAACAACGGCTCAAGGGAAATCCCGCCCCGGGCCGCTCTGAATCGGTCGTCCTGCGGGCGGATGGCGCGGACGGAAAGAATGCTGCAAATAACAAGGACTGTGTCATCATGTGAGACGTAGCTCTTTCCGCTACTCGCGTGCGACGGATCGTGGACAGCGGTGTTTCACTCATTTACCTAGGGACATGGACATTAGACTGGTCTTCTCATTTTTGCGCTACACTTACCTGCATGCACTCTTTTCCATGACCGACCCAATATCGTTATTTATCGCCTCTACTTGCTTTGTCCACATTCTGACCACTCACTTGACGTGTCTTCGCGATTTATCCTTTGCGCATAGATATCACCCCTAGAGTACCTTAACGTATTGATCCTTGTTCTGAGCATGGTATGATTTGGAACTACACGACATTGTATTCGCTAGGCTCGACTGTAATAGTTGTAGCGAACGGTATACATCAGTTCTTGAGACTGTCTGGGAATAAGACCGCTGAAAATGCAAACCGAGTCTGACGTGCCTTGCAATGCATTCTATCTCAAACAAGACGTCCTTGGGGAGCCTCGCAACCTCGACGGCGGAACGGGCAGGCTTGTGGTCGCCAAAAAACTGGGCGTAGAGGCCATTGACGGTGCCAAAGTCGTTCATGTCCTTCAAGAACACCTGGAAAACCCGGTCAGCACTGGCGATCGGTGGGATCAGTGGGACGTACGGTCGTTTTAACGACGCGGCCGGGATCGGTGCCGCTGGCCTCGAGGACGGCCTTGAGGTTAGCAAGCGCCTGTTCCGTCTGGGGAACGATGCCGCCCTCGGTGATTTGTGCGGTGGAGGGGTTGAGCGGGATGCAGCCAGAGACGAAGACGAGGTCGCCCGCCTTGATCGCCTGCGAGTAGGGTCCGATGGCAGCTGGTGCCGCTGCTCACGAAATGAGATGTTGGGCTCGCCGTGAGACCTGTCGAGCTCACCGTTCGTCACGACGGGCGTCAAGGACGGATGTGTGACTGTCGACATTGACCTGCGCAGTGCTGCTAAAAACATTATGTATTCCAAAACCGTATGTTGACCCAACGACTCTGCCAACGACTCGGACAACGGCCACCACGGATGCACATGTCCCGCCGCCAGCTCTCCACAGACGGCGAGCGCGCACCGAAACGACAAAGACTCGGCCAGCTCACGCCCGAGTCGTTCAAGAATGGCGTCTTTCTTGCCCCAATGGTCCGCTCAGGCGCCCGTACGCACGCCCGCTTTTCCGTTCGACCCCCTCACCTGATTCACTCCCAGTACCGACCCGTCTGACCGCGCTCAAGCACGGCGCGACCCTCGTCTGGGGTCCAGAAATCGTCGACAAGGCCATTCTACATTGCGAACGCGCCGTCGACCGTAAGCACCTCGCCCAGCAGTGACCTTGTCCGCCGCTCATCCCGACCCAGCCCACACCGGTGTCGTATCCTACCACGGCAAATCGCGCGCCGTTTTCACCACCCATCCCATCGAAAAGCCCTTCCTCATCTACCAAATCGGCTCCTCATGCCCCGAAACAGCCGTGCAGGCTGCCAAGACCATCGTCCAAGACGTCTCGGGCATCGATCTTAACTGCGGCTGCCCCAAGCCGTTTAGCACCCACTCTGGCATGGGCGCGGCGTTGCTCACCAATCCGGATCTCCTGTGTGCCATCTTGACCGCGTTGCGCACCGCGCTGCCCCCCGAGATCACCGTGTCGGCCAAGATTCGTCTATTGCCGACACAAGAGGAGACGAAGAAGCTCGTCGAGAGGATCGTCCAGACTGGCGTGAGTGCGCTGACGGTGCATTGCCGGACGAGGAACATGCGCCAGAGGGAGGCGGCGTTGGTGCATAGACTCAAAGACATCGTTAAGTTTGTGCACGGCCTCGGCGTGGACATCGCCGTCGTCGAGAATGGGGATTGTAAAGGGTGGGAGGATGCGAGGCGGGTGAAGAAACTGACCGGTGCGCGCATCCCTTGGTCCGTGTCCCGGTCTGATGGCGACTCTAGGAGCGTCTTCGGTGATGATCGCCACGGCTGCCGAGTCGAATCCGTCCTGCTTTTCTTCGACGCCCCTCATGGACGTTGAGACCACGCTGATACCGTCGTATTTGCGATTGGTACGTCGTTCACCCTGCCTTGTGTCTGCATCTGACGCCCTCGCAGTCGCGGTACCTCGATAATCACTGGGCGCTGACCAAGTTTTGCGTCAGCCAATTCAAAGCGCCCCGGACTAAGCGCTCCAAAACAGAGGCGCATCAATTCAAAACCCACATCGTTACCGCCAAAGGGTACGACGATCTCACAGAGATCGTCGGTGAATGGACCGGAGAAAAAGACTTTGCAGACATCGTTTCTGCGATCGAAGCGCGTGGACCGAGACCACTCACGATCGACGATCTACCACCCGACCTTGACACTGCTGAGTTGACGCGAAGGGAGGATGTCGAGGAGGGGCGCGCCACCATCTCGACGCCATTGGAGCGTCCAAACCCGGAGCCACCCACGTCGTGTGCACCTTTGGGGCCCAGCAATCCGATACGCATGCCACTGCCGGCAGTCATCACGAGGAGCGACGTCATCACGCCCTCTCCGACCCCGAAACTCAAGCCCGTTTCATCGTTTTTGCTGTCGGATCGACCGTGAGACGGGCCGGGCTTTTTCGGACGTGTGTAAGGGCGTCTTTGCGACGCTGCAAACACTCGATGCAACACGGGTAACTGGGCTCATGTCTGGAGCGGTTGTTGTTTGGGAGTAGTTGTCGACTATGGTTTGACACGTCGTGCGCTCACTACATGCCACGATAGGAGTACACTTTTTGTGCCGTAGTTGTACAGATCGCAGTATTCCCTTTGGAAAAAAAAAAGGGATATCATACAAAGCACCCGATGAGATTTACACCGTTCAATTGGGTTCATTTACAGGCGAACGGCTATCAATGCCTAAATTCATCGTAGCGATGGGACGGATTCCTTTTTACATAAATCGGTTACAGTACTCGTCAATGCGACGAATGACACGCTGTATAACATGCGTGTTGCAATTCTGTGACGCGAGCACTGCGACGTCCTTGAGGTGGGGTCTCGAACAGAACCTGTCGAGTAGCATGGTTTCCACGATGCGTTTGCGCAACGCCTACACCCGCAACCGGCTTGCCTAGTGGGCACCTAATTTGCTTTCGTCCGTGCACGCGGCCGACGCCTCAAACCGGCGTGCGCTAGGGTGTACGTATCGTAATCCCGATGCGTCGCAAAGACACAACGCATCCCCATGGCGATCTTACCATTCCACACGACAGCCGCCAGCGCGTGGGCGATCGTAGATCATCCCATGTCTTTCCCTAGTATGTGCGTCCGCGATGACATGTCCGTCACGATGTCCCCTGCGGCGCACGAATCGTCGATACGATCGTTTCGTATACGGATGGTGACCCCGAGCTGGCGCTTTCGTGCACAGGAGGAAAATAGAATCAGAAGGCGCGTGCGCGGCGTTGTCAGGCGGCGTGGATTGGTCGTGCGTGCTACGCACCGTCATGATGCATCCCGAGGCCGCCTCCAGGCTTGTGCAATCCTCCCGGCGGCATCGTAGGAGCGGCTGTAGGTCTCCGCCGGAGGTGGACACATTCGCTGGACCCGGTAAGTTGGCGCCGGTAGGGCGTCAAGCGTACCGCGATGTCACGGAATGAAGATCTCGAACGGGTAGTGGGCCAAGCGCGGTACACCACGAATGGCATGGTTGCGTATCGCGTCGCCGTCGTGAAGCAAGGTTGTGTGTGGTAGGGAACGGAAACGTGTGACTGGGGATATGAGGAAGGGCGTTGGTCCGACGGTCGGAAGGAAGGAGAGAGAAAACGGGTTATATAGCGGGCCATAAGAGGGCAAAACGATGGAAGGATGTATATATCATCGATCAAACCAGAATTGGCAGGTCTCTCGAAATTGAATGCCACCATGACACGAACAACGCCCGCAGCACGTCTTGTGGAAATAATTAGCGCATATTCGGAAGTGCGAGCGAAACTGAGCCTTATACGCAGGAGTGAGGTGACGATACTTTGGTGAGATCTGACATGACCGCATCCGAACTTCGCTTGATCGAGCGCTACACGAAAGCGGCCCTCGGAGTCCGCAAATTACCGGAGTTGGAAGCTCGGATTACAGCAACCAAGCTTTCCGAAAACGTAGTCACTAAGAGCAGAACAACCAAAAACCTGCTGCGCACGTTATATGAGCAACGAAAGTGTTCTGGATTGAAAAGTAAACCGAGGGTCGCAGTGGTTCGCACTACGGTGATTTGGTGCTGAAGATGGGGGAACGTCTATGTATAGTCCAGGTTTGGCGTAATGAAAGGCTCCACAGTCCATTGGCCTGGCTCGCTCTTTGTTCATCAAGGCACCAACGATGATTCGGGGATGCATCTGGTGAGGAACGGCGAGGAGTCAACTGGGATGGCACCGGTCTTTTGCCAGGAGACATCGGTTCCGGAACCCACAACTTTGTCGGGTAAAATGTTACCTCCGTCGAAATATAGGGTTCGGGCCTGAGGGATATGATGAACCGCATACACCTGGATGGAGCACCGAAACATACCCATCCGAAGAGAAGCGGTTGAAACACACGATACCCGCGATTTTCCGAGTCAGCTGGACCAAGAAATTTGTATTGCAGATCGGCTTAAAGTTAGATATACAAGGTTTTGCGGCTACCAAGATGCTCACTTCTCGAGACGCGATACCCAGGAGTGACGTGGTTGGTCGTGGAGGAATGAGTCGGACTAGCGGCTGATGATGTTACGTGATAAGCGAGACGTGAGTACTGCGTTTCAGGTCGCTCGAACAGTGGCATCGGGCCGCCAATGGCGCCACTGACCAATGGAGTTTACCTCGTAACGGATGCGAGAGGCACACAAAGGTATCCATATGATACGAGTCGAACGGTACTATCCGGAATCGGACCAGTGTGATTCGCGAGGCTGGTTACCGGCGAAGAGTCTCCGGTGATTTCGACTATACGGGAGGGTAAGAACGGAAGGTGAGAAGCTACGAGATGATAACCGGAACGAAGCAGTGAAACAAAAGAAAAAAAAAAAAAAAAAGAAACGTACCTTGATTTGTACTTGCATTATGTAGTGGAAGATTTGTTGAAACGATTCGTTGAAGTTCATTGAACCTGCTTGTGCTTGGCACGTGAGGGTATCAATACCGAATTCGGAAATGCTTCGGACTACAAGTACGTCCTTTCCTTGTCCCACCCCAGAGCGTCTCGCCGCCCCTTCCCCTTTCCCGTCCCTCGACAGCGATGATGAACGTCCCCCTCGTCCCAAACAGGCGCAGATCCATGTCGGATCCCTTCTGGGCCGTGCTTCAGCCTCCTCCGAACGAGTCTCCCGCAGATCGCGACCGCAGGCTGTTTGCAGAGCTTGAAGCAAAACGCATTAGCGACGGCATCGACGAAATGCTCAGACAAGAGAAAAAGGAGCTGCGCACAAAACAAGAGATCAAGATTCTCCTCCTTGGCCAGAGCGAGAGTGGCAAGAGCACAACGCTTAAGCGTGAGTACCTCCCCTCTACTCGACACTTTCCCCATTTTCGCCATACTTGTCTTGTCCAACTTGTCCTCCGCCCTCGTCTCTTCCTCGCCATCATTTAATTCATTTGGTTTATGACTGCATGAATGTGTACCGCGGAGAACACGAAAGATAACCATGGCAAGGATCATTTTCGTTATTGTCATTATCCTGTCACTTCTAACCCTTGATATCTGTGTGTCCCACTCGAGAACGGCGCTCATAATAAATCCAGAATTTCAGTTGAACCATGCCCCTGCGGCATTCCATGCCGATCGTCTTGCATGGCGCGCTGTTATATACCTCAACCTCGTCCGTTCCGTTCGCAGGTAAGCGGTTTTTTCGCCTCATCCTAGCCATCATTCACTTTTTTTTTCCCCAGAATATTGGATGCCATTTCCCCAGACACCGAAGATGACGATCATGAGGAGCCGGACATTATATCCCGTCCAAGGCACGGCCGTCGTTTATATACCCAGGTTACCAAGTATGAGCAATACCGACGGGCACTGGAACCTCTCAAGGAACTCGAGGAACGCTTGACACGAATGCTCTCTTCGCCTGAAGAAGAGGAACCAACGCAAATGGGACCCACAAGATCCGACTGGAGCTACGCAATACCCGGAATTAAAAACCAAGATACGATTACCAAGAACGGACGGCCAAGTCCTGTTATCACTATCCCCGCCTCTCGTCAGCCTTCTTTACCCGTTTCTCCAACCTCCCCTCCTACGTTATCCCCTGGAGCTTCGAGTAGTGGTTCTTCTCAATCACAGTCTGAAGTTAGCGTTCACTATAGGTCTAATTGGAAGAAAGCGTTTTCTCTCGTCAATAAAATCAAAAGCCCCAAAAGCGCCCATACGAACGAGATTGAGGGGTGGTGGGATGACCCATCGGATCCTGTCCATGTGCTCAATGCATGCGCACAAGCAATGTTAGCTCTCTGGAAAGATTCAAGTGTCAAGCAACGACTGCGCGAAAGGGCACTAAGATTAGAAGAGAGCGGTGGCTTGTAAGTAATCCTAACAGTCCACTCTTGTATTTATTTGATCGATTTCCAATTCAATCAGTTTTTTGGATGAGATCATCCGCATCACTGCTCTGCGGTACTTCCCAACTGATCGTACGTACTTCTTTTTCCTGAAAAGGCTTTGGTCCGAGATTTTTCTTTCCTGCAGAGGACGTTCTGAAGGCTCGGTTGAAGACAATGGGCGTCGTGGAGCACACGTTTGTCATTCCCGACGCCAATCGTCGTAACATTGATTGGAAAGTTTATGATGTCGGTGGCGCACGCAATCAGCGTCATGTTTGGGCTTCTTACTTCGAGGACGGTGAGCTACGGAACGAACAGCCTTATCTCCTTATCTGATCTACAATCAGTGAATGCGATCATTTTTTTGGCGCCAATCTCGGCCTTCGATCAAACCCTTCTTGAGGTCAGTAACCATGTTTGGATGTCTCGGGATGCTTCACCTACCTACAGGATCCAAAAGTCAATCGAGTGGAGGACTCGTTCCTGCTATGGCGACACCTTGTTTCCAATAAACTGTTGACCAACGTCAGCATCATACTTTTCTTGAATAAAATCGATCTTTTGCAGGTGAGTCGCTTCTAGCTCTCGGTCAATCCGTGGCCTATAGCAACCCTCTTCAGGCCAAACTGAAAGCCGGCGTCCGACTAAGAGATTACATTCCTCACTATGGCGAGCGACCTAATGATTTCGACAGCGTGTCAAAATGTGAGTCGCTCCGTTTAATATCAATGCAACTGATTAACATGTCTTTGAGACTTTCATAACAAGTTTCTAGCGATACACCACCAATACTCTGTGAGCAAGGAGAGGGATGTCAAGGGTGCGTCGTTCTGTCTTGCGCATGTCTATCGTCTAACAACGCACCAGTACACTTCACCTCTGTCACGGACACGAGACACACGGCCACGATCATCCAGAGAGGTGAGCATAGTGGTGCGATCGGATGCTACCTGCTGACCAGAAGATGTACAGTCCGAGAGATCATCATCACGAATAATCTGAAAAGCATGCAGTTCATGTAATCACCTCGTCACCATCTTTTGCTTCATCTCACGGAATTTTTTATCGTTGCCCATTCGTTCCAAACCGTCGACTGTGTATTTTATCGCAGGATATCCTATAATTTGTCTCCTCGGGTTTCTTGTTTGTATTTCATGCACTCCTTCGTTGCCAACACACGACTGCACTGTCTTTTTAAACGCTTCTCATCCATTTTTCACCTTCGTGTTCTCTCTATATGTGTATCTAACTACTAACTCATAATCTCGTGTTGCAGCGGTCATGCATTATATAGATTTTTGAAGCCATTCTAATAATAGTACCCCAAATGTTTACGTACGAATTGTAAGCGAGGATGACGCTCGGCAGAAGCGGATATACATTTTAAAGATACTACATACTACATTGCGTCGATTATTTCCTTTAGCCTCACTTCGTCCAGGATCTCGAATCCGTCTCTGCGTGTCACTTGTGCGAGTTGAACGTTGTGGTGATCGAGCTTCTCCTCCATCACTTGTTTTAATACTTGCAGAGTCAGTTTTTGAGCTTCCAGGAGAGAGATTTGCTGGACGGAATTAGATCTGAGTCGCTACATCAACGTTGCAGGCCTTACCTTGTACCACTTGTCCTGGAGTTCACTTTGCGCAGCCTCTGAACCGGATCCGATCGCTTTCGCATCGTATCGCATAAACGTTCCTGACGGATCCGTGTGGTACCTAGTTGACGCATGAAAACACCGGCCGAAAAGTACGACATCATGCCTGACTCGACTCACAACTGTGGTCCGAGTTCATCAATGCCGGCGATCAACAACGCGACGCCAAACGGCCGACTCATCATCGCCTCCTCGTCGTGCACGCTCTCCCCGAACCTGAGTGCGAGATCGCACACCGCCTGTGTGGCGCTCTCGACCTTGATCCGCTCGTCATACGTGAAGCTGTGGTTCTGTGCGGTGACGCGCGCGTGGTCGATCATGGTGCGCGCGTCGGCGGTGAGGCCGGACATGGCGCATCCGAGGTGACGGTCGATCTCCATGATTTTTTCGATGGAGCTGGATTCGAGGAGGGGGGACTGGACGCGTTTCTCGACGGCGAGGACGACACCTTCGGGGGTGCAGACGCCGATGGTGGTCGAGCCGAGCTGGGTGGAGGGAGGGGGTGGGTGAGTGGTGCGATCGGGGTGAGTGGAGGGTGGCTTGCCTTGATCGCCTCGATGGCGTATTCGACTAGGGGGGAATGTGATGGACGTGCGCTCGTGGAAAGAGGGGGAGGAGTCGTGCGTACCTTGGAACAATCGGCCTTCTGGGGAGAAGGTATTGACACCGCGATCTGAGGGTACATGAGATAATGATCAGGGTGGGCGTGCTGCGTGTCGATGGCTTACCGTACTCTGAGCGCGTCAAGAACATGGTAGTAGGTCAGGGAGGAGGAGTATACGAGTCGGACGGGGTCGACGCGCGTCGTGGTGAGGTGATGGGAAGAACTTTCCTTTTGTGCCCTTAGAAGACAAAGTTGGATCTCACATGGCCACTCCACCACTGGGACCGACTGAACTACGTTCCGTCCTCGCTTTTACGGTCAATCTAGCAAGACTTGCCGGGGCCATCGTTCTGGAAGGCTCTCAGGCCATTCAATATGCTTCCTTCATCAACGAGAAAAAGAATTCTGCAGATCTAGTGACAGAGTACGATCTCACCGTCGAAGACCGTGTCAGGACCGAGATCAGGAACGCGTACCCGAGTTTCAAGTTGTAAGTGTTCCGTTTCGATGTATAGGACGATCGTCGCCATCCAATGACATGTCGCATCTCCGCCTGGTAGTATCGGGGAAGAGTCGTATGCCTCTTTGGATTTGACGGACGACCCGACGTTTTGCGTCGACCCCATCGGTGCGTTGGATGAGGCATTGCTCGCACCTAATATCACGGTCTTTTTAGATGGTACTACCAACTTTGTCCATGGCTTTCCGTTCTGTTGCGTCTCCCTCGGTCTCATCTATCGAAAGCGTGCTGTCCTGGGTGTAGTTTACAACCCGTTCTTGGATCACTTGGTGCGTTGGTCTCGTCATGTCGTGCACACATTGTGACTTTTTTGCAGTATACTGCGATCGAAGGTCAAGGGTCTTATCTCACCCGCGGCTCCAGACAGCCAATGAAGTTACCATTGGCCGCTCCAAAACCACTCCCTTCCCTATCCAAAGCACTTATTGGTCCGTTCAGCATCAGACTCGCGTTACAATATTCATCCCGACTGTAGGCGTCGAGTGGGGCTCTGACCGAGCTACACCCGTGATCGAGTCAAAATGCGATGCGTATCTACGTTTGGTGGCCGATCCTGCCTTTGTAGAGCGTGGACGGATGGCACACTCGCTAAGAACGACGGGAAGCGGGGCGCTCAACTTTTGCATGGTTGCCCAAGGTGCTATCGACGTTTGCTGGTAAGCTGGGATGGAAACGTGTACTTGCCCTAGCTTACGCGCGCACCAGGGAAATCGGATGTTGGTGAGCAGGCGTTCGTCGACCTTGTAGCACGACAAGCTGACGGGGGCGGTGACTTAGGCCATGGGACGTCTGTGTAAGTGTGGGAGGTATCCACAAGCTGAGATGTCTGATTGTGGTTCGTCAGGCCGCCATCGTCATCATCCAAGAAGCAGGCGGCAGCGTGACGTCTCGGTCTCTACTTGGATCGGAACAGATACATGCCGATCCGTTTGCACTGACACCAGAGGTTTTGATGGGCCGTGAATTTCTAGTGATGAGAGCCATCTCTGCGACGCAAGGTGAAACCGACGGGGAGGCACGATTACGTCTCGCCGAGTTTTACGAGGCAGTTGGTAATACTACCCCGATGTTGCGAGGCTGGATGGGAAGGGGGGTGAATAACTAGATACCATCCCGGGGGGAATAGGACGACGCCCACCAATGAGATGCGACATACATATACGTAGCGGACTTTTGTGGCGCATTTCGAGTCTCTTTCTCAACATACATCATGTCGACTACATTAGGGCCTGCTGAGATGCGCTCGATCCTCGCCTTCACTGTCAATCTAGCACACACTGCGGGCACGCTCATCCTGGAAGGATCTCAGGCCATCCAGTCCTCGTCCGATGTCAACGAGAAAAAGAACGCGGTCGATCTGGTGACAGAGTATGACGTTGCTGTCGAGAATTTGGTCATGAGTGAGATCAGGAAGGCGTATCCTTCGTTCAAGTTGTGAGTGCTGTTTCTGTTTCTGACGCCGTTCGACGCGGTTGACGACTCGTGATCGCTGTAGCATCGGCGAAGAGTCTTACTCGGCTGGAACACGTCCTGAGCTCACGGACGAGCCGACGTTTTGCGTGGATCCGATCGGTGCGTATGGCTTCATCCTTCACCCGGAGGCGTGAACGGATGCAATCCAGATGGCACGACAAACTTTGTGCATGGATTTCCGTTCTGTTGCATCTCGCTCGGGCTGATCTACCAGAAACGGCCTGTCCTCGGGGTGGTGTGGAACCCATTTATTGAGTATCTGGTTGGATAGTTACTATCTTGTCATGATGAAGTGTTGACATGTATGATAGTACACGGGGATCGAAGGCCAGGGATCGTACTTGACCCGAGGTATCAACGGACAACCTCAAAAGCTTCCATTGGCAACACCCAAGCCTCTTCCTACCCTAAACAAGGCACAGATCGGTACTATTGAGGTCGTCGGATTTCATGGATGGATGCTGATTGACCATGTTAGCGATCGAATGGGGCTCCGACCGGGGGACCCCTCAGCTTACAGAAAAGGCGGAGTCGTTCGTGAGGCTGGCTGGGGATGCGTCTATTCCGGGAGGAAAGATGGCGCAGTCGCTGCGATCGGTTGGATGTGCAGCGATGAATATTTCGCTAGTTGCACAGGGTGCACTGGACATGTTCTGGTAAGGGCTCGTTGCTTGCTTGACCGGTTCGATGCTGACGTGGCATTAGGGAGATTGGATGCTGGTAAGCATGGCTTGTCCGAGATGGTGTGTGCTGACGGACTGACCCGACCCACCCCTAGGCCGTGGGATGTGTGCGTGAGTAGGGGGTGTTTTGTTTATGATGTCCGTTGACGAAGAATGAACAGGCCGGCGCGGTGATCGTACAGGAGGCAGGAGGGGTGATGACGGGCTCGCACGACGTTTTAAATGGTGCCACAGACCCGTTCAGGGTGACGGGAGAGATTCTCGCTGGACGCAAGTACCTGTTTATCAGACGGATTGCGGACCTCCCGAACGAGACTGGGCGCGAGGCGCAGTTGCGGATTGCAAAGGAGTTCTACGAGACCGTGAAGGACTCGGATCCAAAGTAAACACTGCTGTGAGATCGTATTGACCCGTCGTGTAAACCGTGAGACCTAAAAAAAGTGACGGCGAGCGTTGTGCGTGTGAGGTAAAAGTCAGCCGAGGTCACGAGTCTTCCTTGCTCTGCTTCTTCTTCTTCTTCTCCTCCTCCACGCCGACAGTCCATGTCCAACGAGCGCAGACAACAGAACAACGGCGGCTCGACCTCTGCCACCGCCGCCTCCGCCTCCTCTGCCTCCAACGCCGACACCGCTACCGTCACCTCTGCCGCCTCGGGTTCTGGCTCTGCTGCTACCACTGCTACCACACACTTTGGCATCACAGGTGGCCCCGGTTACAATGCAAGCGCAACACAGGTCTCGACCGTTCCTGCCAACGGGAACGCCGGCGAAATCGTCTTCACCCAGCCCCCCCTCCAGTCCAGTTCTTACTACAAGATCGCTCAAGGCGAATACATCACCTTTGGCTGGAACTTCAGCTACCTAGCAGTCGCCCCCACCTCCATCACCGTATCCGCCGCTTGCGAAAACGGAAACACATATCCCGTCGGCCCCACAGACGGCGTCATAGCAGGAGACGCCCAGAGCGTCGTTTGGTATCCATATGGTTGGCAGACAGCCAACCCTAACCTGCCCCTCGCACAGGCTTCCTATACCTTGCTCGTTTTCGGCCAAGGCGGCCCCAGTGCAATTCCAACCCCTGGTTACCTTGCTCCAAACAACGACCTCCGATTTGCACTCTATACCCCTCAGCCGTACACCCCGCTTGCGAGCGGTTCGTCCTCTTCCTCTTTCTCTTTTCCCACCCATCTCATGCATTGTTCTTTCCTCCAGGTTGGCAGTGCGATGGCTGTGGTTCTGCACTCGAACAGTTTAAAGCACACCCTGCATCCATCGCACTTCTCACGACCTTGCTCATCGTTTTCCTCTCGGGGTTCACCACGCTCCGCAGAACGAGGGACTAGGCCCGTCCTTCTCTTTCATTTTAGGCTGCACGTTGAAGAGTCGATCCTCTTGGAGTTTTATAGACATTTCAATCGGACTTGCATTGGACACCACACGTACGTACTAAGGTAGATTACGTTCCTCACTCTCATGCCACACTTTTTTTTATATGGTCTTGCCTGTAACCCCCGCATTCACGCTCGTGGCATAATTGCTCTCGCTTCGCATATGTAGCAGCTTTTGCCTTGACAGACCCTTTTTTTCCCTTGTTACATACCATATTGTGTTGCTATGACGGACATTACTGTTGTCTCGCTGACTGATTTGCACGGTACATGCAGTCAATGGGGCCGGTTCGTTTGCAGGTTGGTAGACCCACGATCTTTCTCTCTTTCCATCTTTCCCAAAATCCGTTCATTTATTTACCTAGGCTTATTGTATCTTGTTCCCTTCGGGACTTCCGTCACCAACAAGGACTTAATCATGACACTCAATCGCCCCGATATTCTCTCCATGAAAACCGTCACACGAGTAGTCGTGGCACTGATCCTATCTTTAGGTTTCTCCGTCTGGGACCCCATCTTTGCTCAACACCGTGTTCGAAACATCTCATGCTAGCCAGCTCTACAATGCTCTTACCCTACTTTACTGACCTTCGCCCTCGGACATCCGCTCGTTCACCGGAATGGTCATGACTCTGAAAGCGATCCTAAAAATAGCTGCTATTGGCATAAACCGAGTCTATCCCTCTACGTTCTTCAAGGACCATCGTCTTCTATCTTCTATCACCACAGTCTACAACACGAGCATATATACTGTCCGAGGCTCGCTCTTGTTATCTTTTGGCCCTACCAGATGCCCACGACTTCTCAGAAGTACCAATCCCCATATGTCCCGGGCCGCATGACTCCATAGGATAGTCATCTGATTCCTGGGGAGAAGCAGAATGCACACCCGTCTCCCGGGGTCGCTGTCATATTTAAATGCAACACGTAGTGATTACTTTCCCTCTCCATTTCGCTTTCCTGTTGCCTCTGAGCGCGTCGTCATGGCCGGGGACGTTCCAACGAGTAAAAGGGCAGTGTTGCTTGCCATCTTTATCGCGTTTGGTGAGTGCGACGACCTGTCACCATCACGCTGAATCTCGCAGACTGATGGGGTTTGTAGGAGGTAAGCGTTCTGCCGTCAGCATGGGATCCGGGCTCGATCTCTTTGGACAGGATTTCTATTCGGATATGACATGGGTGTCATTTCGGTATCCTTTTTTTCTTTTCTATCTTTGCTTGTTCCTTGGGTGTTCATTCGGTTCGCAGGGTTGTCTGATAATGCCAGACTTTATCAGCCGATTCGGCCAGGTGGATTCCACTGGCCAGTCATATCTCTCTAGCTCAAGACAGTCGATCATCGTTTCATTGCTCTCTGCAGGGTGAGTTTATATAGTTGCCTCCTCGAACGAGTGCTGATATAGAGTTGTCTCTGCAGAACGTTTTGGTGAGTCCACGCCTGCGTTTTGGTCAAAAGGCCTGTCTGATTCGGCGATTAGTGGCGCTATTGCCCAAGCATTTACGGCCGATCGGCTCGGTCGTCGAGGCTCTATTCTCTTCTGGTCTGCAGTATTTACCATTGGAGTTGCCATTCAAACAGGGACGACATATTCTCTCGTGCAGCTCGTGATTGGACGGTACATCGCTGGTTTAGGTGTCGGCTCTCTATCAGGTATAAACTTGAAAGCATATAGACATCGAAACTGACCGTTTGGCAGCCATCGTCCCACTGTACAACGGAGAGACGGCGCCAAAGGCGATTCGTGGAACGATTCTGGTGATATATCAAGTACAAATTATCAGCGGGTACGGGCCGTCAATTTCTTTTTTCATCGGCAAGTACTCCATGACGACTCTTTTCAGGATCTTTTTGAGTTATCTTTTCGAACTCGGTAGTCATACTCTCAACAACTCCGCTTCATGGCGCATTCCGGTTGGCCTGCAGATGACTTGGGGTTTGTGCTTGCTTTCGGGTATGTTTTTCCTGCCAGAGTCACCGTAAGTTTTGTGCACTCCTTTTATGGACATGTTTCGGTACCGAGTGCTCTCCAGTCGCCACTTACTTGGAACCGGGAGACGTGACGAAGCCAGACGCGTTATTGCAGAATTAAACAATGTCCCCGAAGACAACGCATTGGTCGTCGAGATCGTCGAGGAACTCGACTTTGCGATCAAAGCCGAGAACGAAGGAGGAAAGGCGACATGGCTCGAATGTTTTTCTCCGAGGAATGCCATGTGGCTCCGTACGATGAACGGCATGGCGCTGCAATTTATACAACAACTCAATGGACAAAACTTTTATTGTGTGTTAACTACCGATTGGATGGGGACCATGTTATCTGAATCGATTTCCACAGACTATTATGGGGACACTTTCTTTGAGAATGCTGGTGCAGGGTAAGTCGGCACGTCCATTCATGTCTTGGGAGCGCCCTCACGCAACGCCCACAGTCTGTCACCTTACGTCATCCAGACCATCCTAGGAGCGGTGTCGGTGGCAGGGACGCTTCCAGCGCTGTACTTTATCGAGACTTGGGGTCGCCGCAAGGTTGTTTAAAGTGGAATCCATCAGAGAATCGGTCTAATTCATATCTAGTCGCTCCTCCTTGGCGCATTCGGACAAGCCATTTGCGCGATCATTGTGCGCTTTGCCCACTTTTAACCTAGTAGCGTTTACTCAATAACTCTTTACAGGTCGCACTCGTTGGCCATTTCGGTCTCGCAGCCAGTGGAACCCCTGTCTCGGAGTTGACGGCACGCGACAAGGCGGCCGGAGATGTCGTCATCACGTTTGCGGTCCTTCAAGTATTCGTGTATGGAACGACATGGGGCCCGACGCCGTGGGTATATCTCGGCGAGTCCTTTCCGCTTCGCGTCCGACCCAAGTCGATCGCTCTCGGGACTGCGACGAGTATGTACCGTGCTGAAGCGCAACGGCGAGACGTACTAATCCGGCCTAGACTGGTTCTGGAACTTTATGCTCTCCTTTTTCTCTCCACGCATCGTTGCCAAGTACGTTCTCTCGCTTATACTCGCCCATCATCATCATTCTCGATCATGAACGCGAGAATTAAGCCTGCTCAACGTGCGTTTTTGGAATTAGGATTGGCCCCTTGATCATGCTCGTCTTCTTTTGCATGCTCATCGTCGGGTTCGTTTACGTCTACTTCCTCGTCCCTGAGACCAAGGGAATCACGCTGGAAGAGGTGATGCATTTACATCGCCTTTGTACCTGGTTAACATTACACCCACACAGGTCGACGAGCTCTACCGGTCAGGCACCCCGGCTTGGCGTTCGGCAGGATGGCGACCGAGCGAGAAGCACTATCGCCGTAACGTACAAGAGGTGCACGAGAAGCGCGCTTCGGGCTCCGAGGAGGTGCCCTGAACGGTCTGGGGCGGATGTGCATGACGACGGTACGATGGTCGTTGCATTACGAATGTATTATGATGCACGATTGAATGACATGGTTTACGCGCACGCCGCAATGCAGCGCCAAGTAATTTTCGTCGCAAAGCACGACAACGGGTGGCACTGGAAACGTCAAGGAACAACTTGTTGCGGTGGGGACCGGACAAATGCAACTACAACAGCCGTTACACGTGGTAATTGTACATTGAATGTGATTGCCAGTCGCAAAGGAACACGCAGCATGTAGATCGTTGGTCTCCCTGGCAAACAAACGAGTAAACCAACGAGAGGAGACACAAAGGGGACCTGCAGAGCGAACTTGGCCATGACGCCGCCAGCGCCATCCTTTTAACTCCTCTTCTCTTTCCTCGCGCCGAGGCGGAAGCTTGCGTTGCTCACTCCTGCCATCGCGGCAGATGGCGTCATGCCCTTCATGACTTATGTCATCGGGGCATCGTTCAACATACTTGCCGCGTGTCCGCTCTCCCCAAGCAATCAAGGATGCCCTGCTCCACCGTGTCGGTCGCGATGCACTTGAAGTCGTTGCAATCGGCGTTGGCGTCACGCCGTCGTGCACAACCAGATGGAAGCGACGATCCCACCAGCGTACAGGATTTGGGTGGCGACGGTGCTCCCATCGGCACGGGAGGAATAAATGTTTTCGGCTCTCTCTCTTGGAACTCTCAGATGATTTGACTATTGCTATTGCCCTTGATTCCTGGTCTCATGCCATCCAGTTGGCCGAGTCTGCGCGCTCTCATCCAAGCTTGTCCTCACTCGTCACAGCACTGACATTTGCTCTGTTGGATGCACTCGCTGATCCAAAGAATTCAAAGTCCGTGTACATGGAACTTGTCAGTCATTTGCTGCGTCTCAGCTGCGGTGCCACTACCCCCATGCTTGACGAATCGGCCGAATGGTTCGGGTGCACGTTCTGCCCCTGTCGCAGTCCCCGAGCGGGACGGAATGATTTGAGTGTAGTTAGCAATTGAATTAGTTAGTACTTACCTTTGCAGGCAAAGTAGACGCGTCTGTCACGCGTGACCATATGCGTCTAATGTGCAAATATCCCCTACCTGGTCAACACACCAGACAATGTCCATGCACATTGAACCCAACCCTCCGCGATGGAGTCCGTCCACGGACCCTGCCTCCATTGTCGTCCCAGGTGTCGACACTAACGCACCGATAAACGACCAGATTGATCAGATCGAACAACTGATCACCATTAAACTGCAGGTGCGGACCCGTCGTCATCCACCACGTTCCAGTAGCGGAATGATCACGAAAGAACATAGATGCCAATTTTTCGAGGATACAACATCTAATGGCGACGAGGTTGTTGCCTGCTGTGAAACGCTATGCGCTCGGCACGGAGCCAGTCCGTGAGGCGGCCAAGGTACGCCTCTGTCGAGCTTTATCTGTCGTCGTCGGTTCTGACACGGGGTAGTTTTGGACGTCGTTTTACGAGCAGGCCGCGCAGGTGCATATACCAACCCTGGACGACGACGACGAGTTTGCGCACGAGGAGTCGGAGCAGACACAGACAGAGCTGTCTGCTGTTGCCCCTGCCTCCGTCTCCGAACGCGAGGAAGACGCAGACGCGACGACGACGCTCTCGCGTGTGCCCTCCGACACGACCTCGCGGGCATACGACGTGACCGCGTCCGAGAGCTCGTTTATGCCTGCGCACGCGGCGGTGTCTTCGACTCCTGCGCGCCCCGGGCATGCCTCGGACCGCACGATGGACGAGCAGTCGTCGTGGAATGCCTCGTTCGACCTGCCCCTGGCCCGGCTCAAGAATGAGCTGCAAAGCTTTGCGCGGGAGGAAGCGGAGGGGGGGTCCGTGCAGCTGGATGCGTCGTCCGTGGTGGACAGCATCATGTATGAAGAGGAGGACACGGTGCAGCAATTGCCTGCGGGGGAGAAGGGGAAGGGCGTGGCGAGGGTGGATCCGGATGAGTCGATCGCGCCTGCTGTCCCTCCGAGTGCGTTGCCGACACCGCGTGCCAACGTGACGGGGGCGCATGTCCCGCCACTCAAGGTCAAACCCAAGACGCCCGTCGCGATTCCGAAACATATTCAATCTTTTCTTCCGGCCAAGTTGGAAAACGAGCCTGCATTTGCCTCGCCCCGGCGCCCACGATACGAGCGTACGCCCAAAAAACCTACAGCGGACTCGTCTACGTCTACGTCTAGATCTGCTTCTGCGTCCTCGATGCTGGATATACCCTCGCTCACAAAACAAGCAGCTGACGTGAATCCAGAGCCAGAATCCCCCAAGTTCAACGACTCGTTCGATGATTCAGTCGATTTAATGATGGGCATGTCTCCTCCACGGACGTTAGCGTTTGCTCGCGCACCAAGGTCAAGTGTGGGACTTGGACTCTTGCCGCCGCTCGGACGAACACCTGGAAAAGACAAGCTGCCCACCCTGGGCAGAACTCCCGGAAAAGAGGCCGCAGACCGCATCCGACGCGATCTTCTGGGCGACATGCAAACCCAGTTTGGATCTATCAACAAGGCGGTAGAGAACAAGTTGAGAACACCTGCGTTTGGATATGGTTCTAGCGCGGCCAAGGATGACACGATGAGCACGATCCCAACGCCACCGTCACTATCGCGGTACACGCGCAATGTGCATCCATCGTGGACAGACAACAACGATACTGACACCAGCTTGGCGACCATGATGCGTCGCGTTGGGCTCGAGATGCCGGGCTCGAGCTACCAGGCCGATTCAGTCGCGTCAGGGACGCATTCGAGGGTATCCTCGCGAACGGACGCTAGAAGCGACCTGCAGACGCCCGATCATCAAGACATAGACACGTTTGATTTCCGCCACGACGACCAGAGCACGATCCAGCTCGGATCACACTCCCACGCCGACTCGGACTCGGGCTCGGACCCGGACTCTGATTCGGACTCTGATTCGGACTCGCTCATCGACGAGCCCGTTCGCATGAGCCACCCGTCTACGGCATTCATCATGGCGTCCTCGCGCGAGCCTGGTCCGGACGACTCGTTCGGGTCGTCCAACTCGAACCACTCGATGGATTCACTGTGCGAGGGCGAGTTTGGAGGCGAGGACGATGCCGCGGTACATCCGTTTGCGCGGGCGCTCGACGCCAGAGACGGGGATGGTTTTGACGACAGTTTTGACTCCGAGGGTGGGTACGAGGAGGGTCAGGACGATCACTGCTCGGCGGTGACGGAGGAGACGGTGTTTGGGATACCGCCAGCGCAGCGTGGGCAGCAGGGGAGGGCGCCGGGCGAGCTGAAGCTACTCGGGGAGGGTCTGCTGCAGGATACAATCGGTATCGGGGTGCAGCTTGCGAAGGCGGGAAGGGTGGAGGAGAGTCCGACGCCGTACGGAAGATAGCCAAGTATAAAGTACCACGTGATTTTGTGTGAGCGGAAGGAACTTGAGATCCGAGTAGACGACCAAACCTTGGCCGACTTGGGACATCGTCCAGGATGATACCCACACGACGCACTGCAGCACGCTCTCTGAGCAGGATACGCGTACCGGCGACGACACACGCACCGGTGACGCCTAAGACACCTGGAAGAACCGGTCAGGCGTGTGTGCTTGCAAGCATTCCAGAGACGAGACGTCCCACCCGACCCATCTATGCGTCCCACTACCGAGGCTTTGCGACAGCCACTTCCAGTGAGCAAGATCCGTTGTACCGTTGCACGCGCTGACGTGCGTTTGCCAGCGAACCCACGTACGACCTCGAGAAGGCCTCACTTTGACAAGATTCTTGTCGCGAACAGGTTTGTGTTCTCGGAGTCCACTCATCTTTGTTGACCGTTCCCGCAGAGGCGAGATTGCGTGTCGGGTCATTCGGACAGCGAAGAAGCTGGGAATCAAGACGGTAGCGGTGTATAGCGAAGCAGATGCGCGATCGTTGCATGTGCTGGAAGCCGACGAGGCGTATTGCATCGGTCCGGCGCCCTCGGCGGAGAGCTACGTACGTGTCCGGCGTGCGGGAGAGCTCGACGAGGGCTGACTTGGGACCTCGTTTAGTTGCGCATAGACAAGATCATCGAGGCGTGTCACAGGAGTGGCGCACAGGTGGGTCTCATGCACGAATGAAGGGGCTACGTTTCTGACGCGCGACCTGCTAGGCCATTCACCCTGGGTAGGTCTTTCTTTCTCGACCGACGGTCTTTTTGATCGAATCCGTTCGGGCAGGTATGGGTTCCTTAGCGAGAACGCCAAGTTTGCCGAACGACTCGCGGGGGAAGGCATCACGTTTATTGGGCCTCCGTCCGGTGCTATTATTTCTATGGGCTCCAAGAGGTGAGTACGTGCCTTTGATTGTGCTGTACGCGTGGTGACCGACAGGCATGTGCCAGCGAGTCCAAAAACATCATGTCCGGTACGTGGTATGAGTTTATCCCCCGAGCCGCGCTGCCGACCATTTGTGGATATCAGCTGCTGGTGTGCCGTGTGTTCCTGGGTACCACGGCAGCAATCAAGACCCTCAATTTCTCTCCACTGAGGCAGAGAAGATAGGTGGGTGCTGCAAGACGATCGAATGACGTAGTATAGATGGGATCCGTTTTTAGGTTATCCTGTGCTCATCAAAGCTATTCACGGGGGCGGTGGCAAAGGCATGCGTGTCGTGTCGACACCTTCCGAGTTCATGGATGCGCTCGAGTCGGCCAAGCGCGAGTCATTAAAGGCGTTTGGCGACGCAGACGTTCTCGTGGAGAAGTATATCGAACATCCCAGACATGTGGAAGTGCAGGTCTTTGCGGACACCCTGGGCGGCGTAGTCAGCCTTTGGGAACGAGATTGCTCTGTGCAGAGACGTAACCAGAAGATCATCGAGGAGGTAAGACGTACGTCAGTCCTGCGTGCATCTCAATCTCATCGTGTTTGGTAGGCCCCGGCACCAGGTCTTTCCTCGGAACTCCGTGCGGACTTGTCCGAGAAGGCGATCGCTGCCGCGAGAGCCGTCAACTACGTCGGTGCCGGTACGGTAGAGTTCATTTTCGACAATGACTCTCAGAAGTTCTATTTCATGGAGATGCAAGTGTCTTCAGAGCATTCGGACAAGGGTGTGTGCTGACATGAAATCAGGAACACACGATTGCAGGTTGAGCATCCTGTCACT